>JAAAKO020060546.1:0-10296 GCA_010015015.2 Bolitophila cinerea | reverse complement strand
CTGAGAACTTTTTGATTTTTTTTCATCAAAAAATAAAAAGTTATAGGCTAATTCCAGGAACGCTTTTTTCGACGTGACTTGCCGTCATCGAGCTTATATAGAGTGCTAGCATCACAAAAAACGCGTGCAAGCGAAGTAGTTGCCCGACACTAATACATACATTAATAAATTAAATTGTCAAAAGTTTATTATTCTTAAATATTGTTTCCAATATCACTTTATAAATAAAAAATATTTTAAATTAAATAAAAAAAAAATGTTAAAATTATCTTTATAAATTGTTATTTAGATCAATTTTAATTCCAAAAAATATTGTTTTTTGAGCACGTTTTCAATAACACTTAATATTTTTTAATAATTCAATGTTTTAAATATGAAATTTAAAAAAAATAAGAATATTCAAAGTTATATTGAAAAAATGCGAAAAATGACGAAGAAAATTTTATAATTAATAATATTTTTTCTGTTTTACAAAAAAAAATGTAATACAACTTTATTTTATCTGTAATAGATATGTTTTAAAATACTGGACGATATAAAACAGCTGAATTGCAAAAAAATATTTAGAAATAATAATTTAAAATAATTCATTTTGCAGGACAGTAATTTTTCTAATTTCGAATTCATTTGTATTTCTTTGCATTTTATTTTTTTGTTTCTGTATTGTGTTTATAAATATGAAAAAGGAGTTTCTTAAAAAAAAACTACATTTCATTTACATTTAAAATATAAGTTATACAATTTATTTGCTTCTACGATAGGACAATTATTTCATTTATTTTAAAAATACAATTATTTATACAAATATATAATTGTTGAAATTCATATTATCAAAGTAGTTTCCTAATATTTCCATATTGTTTAACAAAATGTAAATCGATCTTTAGGGCAACTACTTTGAGTACGTACATGAAAAAACACACGTTAATAAAACGGCTCTATGATAATCAACAACAACACGCGTTTTGAAAGCATTTTTGTATGAAAATGTCACTATATTAGCACTCTATAGAATACATGCTCGAAGATTACAACAACAACGTTGATAAAAAGCTAGTACAGTAGTATGCTAAAAAATTGAGCCTGCTGATTAAAGGCTCAATTTTTTAGCATACTGCTGCACTAGCTTTTTAACGCGATCAGTATCGGCTTAATATATTTAATATATTTACATATATATACAATTTCTTGGAATTGGCTCAGAATTTGATGGCCAAAGAGTTAGCTAGTTGCACTAGCATCATTTGTTTTTCATAATGAATTGCATAAACAACACAAAATGATACATACAATTTCTGAGTTTATCTTCATTTCATCTACAAATACATCATATCCGACCACATTCTGTAAAAAAATCAACAGTTTGATTATCTTATGGTTTCATGACAATCTAATAATAAAGATGACAAGAAAAATCTTATTTTAATCTTTATATATCTTTCGAAACACATTGAGCAAACAAGTTAAGGTAAGATGGGCTTAATTGAGCTGTCAACCGCAACGTAGAGTAACAACAAAACATATTTTTAAGTTTAAATTCCTCAAAATCTTTTGTTTTTTTTAAGGATTAAATGTTTAAAATATTTTAAGCTGAGATAGACATTTTTTTTTATATTTTCAATTTGATTTTGGATATACAGTAGTATAATTTTAAAAATCTTACAGGAAGTGATGGAAATTGGGTTTAATAATAAATTATGTTAGATAATTTTATAGACTAAAAAAGAGATAAAATGTTATGCTTCCAAGAGCCAAATCAATTCTTTAAATAAACATCAATCTCGTTTTAGATGACGGCAATCATGCAAAAGAAAACAAGCCGAATTAAGTGCCATGCAAAAATGCACACAAAGAAAACTTTGTTGAAACCATCACAGCCAACATCATATGTATACCTCTCTACACACAACACACACACATACACTCTTTCGCAGAGGCATTGTGCTGACGCTGACTTATCTTTATCTAGTAGAGCAGCAATGGAAATTCCAAAGACCTCACTGCTGTTCAAACAATTCAGTCATTCATAGCTATATTTTATTTGATCATTATTTGTATATTATATATATATATGTATATTGTGTATGTGTGTGAGATTTTTTGTGTACTTGTAATTGAAGGTATATATGAGCTACGTGCGGACACATGCTCTGGAGCAGGTAATGAGTAATAACAATGGTGAAATTGCTAATTGTGTGTGAGCACAGTGAGTTTGTGTGCATAATCCATTTCTCACGATTTGGTTTCACCCAGTTATAGTTGTTGCCGTCATCAGTACGATGGCTGGAAATTGACTATATAAATTCATTCTTTTGAATTTGTCAAAATTCGAGTCTACTTTATTAGGTAAAAATCTAATTGAGCAAACACACACACATATATTTCCGATACTAATGTAATATTGCAATCTATATGGTGAATGCTGTTGGCTCATGCCATGCATAAATTACGGTTGAGTGGCGCGCCAATTCAATGGACCTAATTGAAATGATTTCATCCAAATGAGGCGACGAAGCAGTGCCGGCGACGCGTTGACAACAATTGGTACAGAGAGAATGAAGTATGGCGATGACGTTACGTGCACGATGACTAAATTGCACATCAAAGCTCAGAAGTCAAAACTTAGTTAATTCCGTTGCGGTCGTTTGACTGACGTGCTAACAAAATGCACTTACAACAAATTAGAACGTATACACACACACGCTTCCAATGAAGAATAGTACAGTTAAATTACAAAGAGCTTACACATACAACGTTAAAATTACGCTAGTATGGACATTAAGAATGCACAAAGTCATACACACTCAGACACACATATACTATCTATCATTGGATCCAGATTTTTATGCTGCTTCCGCAGTAAAATATACAGCAATCATAAAACAATCATAATAACAATAGATCGAGACTTCGAGACACAGGCAACTGAACAAAAATGCACATATAGAATTGTATGTGTTTTATATATACACGAGTAGAATAAGGAAAATACTGAGTGTATATAGACGCATACACACACATACTAGTAGTATAACAAATTCTTATAAACATTCGAGATAAACAAACGCAAAAGAGCATACGTACACACACTCACACACAGCAACAATAACAACAAACTGCCTTGCATCGCAGATAAGGGGCAGACACAGCGCAAATGTTTAAAATAATATAAACATTTATACACAATCTCATACACATGCAAAATTGTGTGATGATTGAACCCCTTGCTTGTATGTATATATTATTATAATACATTCAAATATTATTGTGTTTATGTATTTGTATTATAAATACATATATATATAATATTTGTACGTCACAAAGATTATGATAAAGATGATAACACTCATTTCGGTGAAGACGACCTTTTTTGAGTGAGTCTCATTCGATTCTCGGAATTATTATCTACGTTGAATTTCATCATCAGCAAACATAAATTGGCGACATGACATTTATTTGTGTGTCAATATTTGCAAATTGATGAATTTTTTAAATGTATGATTATTGATAGAGTTAAAGTAGTGAATAAGTGGACATACGAAATATTAAAATATTAATAAAAACACATGTAAATGGAAACATTTTTACAGTTTAGATTTTGCTGCAGAGTTCACGCTGGCCAGTCTTAGACCGACAGATTACCAGCTCGCCCACTCGAGCACAATGTGTATACACACACTCACACACATACACACTTCATACATGCAAAGTTACACACACTGCCTTTTCAAACGTGCACACAGAAACAGGCTGGCGTCCGTCGCACAGAGAATCAATTAAAAAACCAGTTAATAAAGAATGTCTCTAATTATTATATAAAAAAGACAACAACAAAAACACCACCGCATGCAAAAGTGTGCATGTGTGTGTGTGTGCGGCGATAGAATATAATATATGAAACGCAATCTTTACAGTTTAAACATAAAGGGGAGCCTTCGCCACCGACAATGCATTCAGCGTCGCCCTCATTGCAATATCAATCAATACTTAAAACATATCAGTTTGTGTCTGTGTGTGTGTGTGTATGTGTGTATGTTTTACTTGTCATCACGGATCGAGGCGATTTTGCAAAATTTGCTAACTATAGTAATTCACAAGTATGAATCACTATTTATGCACGGACAATTCCATACAATACAAGGGGGAGGGGGCATCGAGCCGGAAGACCGGTGCGCGCATGGGGCTCTCTGTGGTGTACATTGAATAAAAAACCACACCTCGGGCGAAACAACACACACACACACATACACACGCACGCATACACGCAAATCCAGACACAGGCACGGTATAGCAACAGAGTGACGGCGGAGCCGTTTAGAGGGCGCTCCAGTTTGGTCCTTCTGCACAACACGGACCGTAGCCAGAAAATTCCAATCCGTAAAAAACATTCATGTGACTTTTATTGCAAGTCTGACTTACCTTCAGTGCATTCAAGTCGATTTCGTCCAGAGAACAGTTTACAGACGGGGCCAGTTGGTGCGCCATTTTGACGTATCGCCCGAGAGTTCACTTTTCCGCACCGTACGTTCACGTACAAAAACTACAATCTTCTATGGTTAACACACACACACACACACATACACACACACTCCGCACACGACACAATCGAAGCACACGACAACACGAAACGAATCCGCCGCAGACACAAAATAAAAACACCGATCGCTCTGGCGCAAGGACACGCAGACGTTCTGGACACGAAACCGGACTCGACAATGTTTGTGATTGGCTTTCTTGCAAGTATTTCGTTTGTTGGTTATCACATTTTCGGGTTATTTGTGTGTAAAATTGAAGCGGAGTATCGGAGTAACCCCGACTGACAACACACACAGCCGACGGAATATTTTATTATATCGCACACAAGAAAAGCTTTGTCGCACCCAAAATGCAAGATGACGGCCGTGTGCCGTCTGCCGTGCTGCCAGCGCACGGTTGCGTACTGTGTGCGGGGTAGAGCTTTTGCATCGGGCAATGATTTGGAAATTGTTCGTGTGAGTGCTAGGAAATAGGTGGCGCTAATAAATTATTTTTAAATATATTTTTTAATTTAACAATTTAATAAATATATATTATAAATAATAATGTATATAAAGTAATATTTATATTTTAATATACGTGAAGCATAATTACAATGGCGTTGATTAAATAACATTTAAATGGATATAAAGAAAATGAAAATATTATGGGAACCGCCTTAATACATTTTATAATTCTTAAAATTAGCAAGCGTTCAAATATTAAATATAAATATTAATTTAATAATAATAATAAAAATATTGGAATAATATTGTTTAAAATATATTACGTCCATATGTTTGTAAAGCTTTGGCGTTTGTGCAGTTTGTGCAGTCCCAGAAAGTGTGCTAAGTGTGTTGGGTATCAAATGAAAAGTATTTTAAAATATCTATAATTTAAAAAAAAAATTGAACCAAATGTATTTTTTTGCCAATGGAGGTATACGGCCTCAAGAAATTAAGGGCTGTATAGATATGACATTTTGAAAAAATATGGCATCATTTCTTTCATTTTCCTACTCCCCCTCCTCTCTCTATATCAAACTGTATAAAATATGACGTTTTTTTATATCTCCTGAATGGGGGGTCCAATTTTCCCCCTTCTATTTTTATATTATAGATATTTTAAATAGCTAATAAAATGACAAACACACTTACCAGAACGCTCCGAAATATTAATTTTTATATTTTTTTACAAAACCTTTAAACCCTCTCACTCTTATTTCCTAAACATAAAATGTTGATTTCGGTGTTAGGGGGTTCCTCTTTGGGACTTCATCCAAAAAAATAACTATAAAATCACAAGTTTAATTAAATTATTTTTGAATATAGATAATAAATAGTTTAATAATATTAAAATTAGGAAATAAATAATATTATTTGCAATATTTTATAAGGTGCCGTCCAAAGTTGCCCACAAAGTAATCGGTATTTAAAACCATTTTAGAGAATATAACCTTAAAGTGTTTTTATTTTTATTTTTCACGATATTTTCTGGACAAAATATATATATATATATTTTTTTACAATTTTGATTTTATTTTGGCACATAAAATTGATTGCGGTACGATTCAATGTCAAAATAATAGCTGTATTTGATTAAGTGTGTTTTTTTTATAATGATTTATAATTAAAATTAAATGTCTGAAATACCAAATATGTTTAATAATTATTAAAATAACTCTTATCCTTATCGTATCAAAATTTGATAATAAATATTAAATTTAGTATTTATATACAATTTCAAATATTTAAAACTTTAATATTTTTAAGAGAACACTTTTAGAATTTTAAATTGTTTTTTTAAATAGCTTCAATTCGAAAAATATCTATAAAATACGTTAAAGGATCACTAAAGTTCAATTGCATTTTTAAGAATAATATATAACAACGCAATTATGTAAATTTTGTATGTGGTATAATTTAAATATAAATTTTTTATAAATAAAAAATATATTATAAATAATTATATTTCTGTTATTTAAAAAAAAAAATGTTTTTTGCACTTACACCACAATAAATACATATTATTTATTAACAAAACATAGTATATAGATTATTTTATAATTTAGAAATACTAGTATACGTCTCTTACTTGGTACGATAATAAAGTATATTATAGGTTATTTTTATTTAATAATATACTTTATTATCTTACCAAGTAAAGCCAAATAAAAAATAGTCTTTAACTTATGTATTTCATTATTTCTTACATTTTATTTTAAATTAAAGTAAATTATATATATTTTTTAGTGAAAATCAAAGTCCAATCCAAATATATGATAATCTTTATCATGTTTTTTGGCAATGCCATCTACATTTAAATTATCAAACCGCATTTTTTTGCCACCAGATGTCCTTTATTCAATACCGAAACCATTAGCGCCATCTATGCTGACCATTTGAAAATATTAATTATAATTAAGAAATCTACTATAAAAATTGCAATATATTGCATGCATTCAGGGGATTTTATAATCAACTTGTTTCTTTAATTTATCTAAAGGTTTTGAAATTGCGTTAGAAAAAAACAGTATTTACAACATGATTTAACACTTTAAATCAGAAATTACAGCTGTTTAAGAGGTTAGTATTAGTTATTAGATGACTTTATTTGTTATACAAATTTAATTTTATTTTTTGTTGCAGACCGATTAATACTAGTTTAAATAGCTCTCCAATTTAAGATATTTTTCTGACCTGGAATTAAAAAACGTAATAATATTATACTTAAAAAATGTTTATTGAAATAACGAATCACCTTTATCTAATATGTAATAATATACATTTCAAATTTATGTCGATTATAAAATGTATGTAAATATATTAATAAGCTTCAACAAATGAACTCAACGTAAAACAATAAAACAGTAAATTTATTTAGTTTAAACTCGTATAATATAAAAATTCTATTTTTTGTTGTTGTTGTTGTTGGATGAAACAGTATACTCAAAACGAACAAGTTTTCTTTATAATTATATACATTTGATCATTAGAGGAAGGAAGGTATAGATGATAAAATGTAAACAAGATATATATGTTGTTGTTGTTGTTGTTGCGTGTTTGTGTATAAATGTGGATGTACTATATATTCCATAGAAAGTCTTCTAAATTATTTGCTAATAGTTTGAGTGTATAGTTTATAGTTTAGTTAGTAATATCAGATTGCGTCTATCTGGAATTCTAGGTTAAAAACGTATTTATTTGCTAGTATTTCATTTTTAATATAAATATGTGTTCGTGAAAAAGCTTAAAAGCGTTTATGTTTTATGGATAGTTAGTTTTTTTTTGTTATTATATTATTATACATACGGTTAAAAGCTCGAAATATGACAAAGGTTTTTCCTAGGGGATTACATACAGTGTTTTCTTTAAAATTGTGTTATGTTAGTTTTATATATATATACAATTTAAATTCTTACAATATGTTTATTAGTATGAACCGAATATTCTCCAAGTCCAAGTAGAGAGAAATAGATAGAGATATATATTGATTAAGGCTGTTCACAACACATCTTAACTTGATAATATCACACTTGTAGGGTCTAGCGGTGATTTAGCAGGCTGTTTGTATTATTTGTTACTATTGAACAAGGGGATTTAAATATGTTTTTTGATGTATGAATATTTAGGTCGATCTGATTTTTATTTATTTATACAAATTTAAAAAAAAAACAAACTTTACATTCAAATATAACAATAATAATTTTTCTAAGATAGTATACACCCAAAATGTATATAAAAAAAGTGATTAAATCTCTGTTTTACGTGGACAATCCTTTTGAATAATATAAATGCGTTTAAATAACATAATCTCAGGGTTTATACCGACTATTATAAAATAGGTTAGAATTCGAAATTTAATAAACAGACGCGAGAGATTTTGGACGCGGAATATTCAAAAAATATATTGGTCCCAAAAAATATACTTTTGCTGTATACGAATAACATATATGTACTGTAAACAATTACAATAAATTAGGGCAACTCATTTTAATTAAAACCGTGACAAACAAATCTATTGACTCACAAAATAAAATGTATTACATTTATTTATGTATTTACTTTACATTTTAAATATATTTTTAGTATTGGTTTTTTCGACATGCTTTATTGTATGCCCAATATATGTAGATATTATTTAAACATTATTGCAAACAACCCGCTGCCAACGAGATTTATTTATTTTGTCGTATAATTGAATTTTATATACGCTCTATTTTCAACTGGCCTATTTGCTTGGTTTTTGTACACACACACACTCAAAAAAAAACGATAAATTGAAATCGAAAAAAAAAACGAAAACAGAGATTTGCCTTTTGAATAGAGAGGAGATTTTTTACGAATAGCATATGTTATTAGGTATATGTTTGTTTGTGTGTTTATTTTAAGTTTTTATATTTTATATGCATATTATTTAGATAAAATGGAAGATACATGGTTTGGGGACAAGAAAAAATTGTTTGAAATGTTATTGACAAAATATGGAAGATATTATAATTGTTTGACGTTGGAGCAGGAACACCAATTTTTACATAAAAAGGTAAAATAAAAAAATAAAAATACATAAATTACATTTTATTGAATAACAAGCGATTTCTACATTCTATTAGCATAAAACACAAATTATATATTACTATATTAGAATAAAATTTAACAAAAAAAAAACAATTGATTTAGAAATAAGAGTAAATAATAACAAATGAAATAGAAATAAGCTGAATTTCTCCTGTTACGAAATCTGTGGCACAATTTCAAACAAATCGAAGATCCTTAAACATTCTTAATAAATTATATTTAAGTTTTTTTCTCAAATAACATAACATATTTATTTGAGCCGATTATAAAGCACAAACATTTGCAGGATCCATACAATACAGATAATGATTTTTCTTTTAAATAAAAATAGTAAGGACATGTTCCCTTAATTCGTACATAATTTAATTATACTTGTATTTACATACATTATGTATAATTGGTATGATCCTAAATTTTATTTGTTTTAACAGTGTATGCCTTAATATTTTGTATAGTAACTAGTTTGTGTGCCTTGACATGTCTCAGTTTAACGTAACGTATTGTGTGTTTTTATGTTTGTGTGAATATGTGTATTGTGCTGCGATGTTTTTTGAGGTAACTTACAATATTATTTACACTATATGTGTGGGTCGTAATTTCGATGCGCGGATACACTTTTTCGATTATTTTTAATATACATAATTACATTTTGTAGTAGTTTTTTTGAAAAGATATTTTTTATAACTAAAAAATATATATTAGAAATAATAGGCGTTTTTTGTTAAAGAATGCAAATTGAGTTTAAATTTTCTTACACAAAAAGCAAATTTTTAAGTCAAACATCTTTTCTAATCATAAATATATTCGAGTTTATTATTGGCAATCGATCAAAATTGCCTAAAAGTCTGAAGAAATGCTATAAAGACTTTTCATTTTCGAAATTACGACTGAGGCGTAACAAGCAATAATAATAGTATATTTATTTATTAAGTTTTCATTTAAATCATAAAAATCGCAAAGCGCGGTGTTCCCGTAAAATTTATTTAGTTTTTGTATATAAAGCACCTCTATAGTTTAGCAGAACAACATGGTTTAGTAGAAAACGGGTCGAAAAGTTCAAAACGTATATCAACGTCAACAACAGTGTTATAATGTATATATATCATTTCTTTTTTATAGGTAAATATATAGAATATTGTTTCTTTCGGTTAATTTCATTTAAAAAAAAACTATCTAAACTAAATTGAACTATTTGTATATATAT
>JAAAKO020060535.1:0-10296 GCA_010015015.2 Bolitophila cinerea | reverse complement strand
GCACTACGTATGCAAAGCAACAGTAAGTGGATTAGCTCTGGTTACCAAAGTGGCCATTCACTCAACTATCAAAATCCGTCTTCTTAGAGCCATCTCTGTTTATGAAGAACAAATACATAAAACCAATTCATTCTTTTAAAAGAAAGTTTACGATAAACATCCCAGACCGGGGTGATGGCTGAACGAAAGTCACTTTACAGAAAGAGGCACACTTGATTACACTGACGGATCGAGAATGGACGGTCGCTCAAGTGCAAGTATCTTCTCACAAAATAAAAACATAAATGTATTTACGCCATTGGGGAAATTTGCTACGGTTTTTCAAGCCGAATTACATGCAATCCTCCAAGGAGCACAACTACTAATTGAACAATTAGTAAAGAACGAATTTTTACGTTTCTTTTCAGTCAGTCAAGCTGCTTTACGCGCTCTTGACACTTACATAACCAGGTCGGAATTAGTAAAGGAATGCCAACTAACTCTTAACCTATTAGCCCAACATAACTCTATTGAAATAATATGGATCCCGGCCCATTTTGGCTTTTTGGGAAACGAAATTGACGATGCACTGGCACGTAAAAGATAAGAATCCTCTCTTATCGGAACTGACCCTGCCATAAGCATACCCCAATCCTTCAGGAAAAAAATATCCAAAACCGCATGAATAAATTAAATACTTTTAAATGGGAGATACTTGATACTTGCAGACAATCAAGATCAGTCTTAAAAAAACCTTTTAAAAAGGATTCCTCATTTTTACTTAACTGTGATCGACGTAAGTTGAAAACACTAACAAACATTCTAATAGGACAATATTTCAGAAACCACCTTTACAAAATCAGGGTCATTGACTCACCATTTTGTAGGTGATGCAACATGGAAATCGAGACATTATAGCACTACTTCTGTCAATGCCTTTCTCTACAGATAAGCAGATTGAAATGTTTGGGATCACCTTTTATTTCAATCACTGCAAAATGGAATCAATAATCAAGGACGTCGCAAACTTCGTCGAGAGATCAAATTGGTTCACGGAAGCTCACCAAACGGACTGAACTACAAACCAGGGAAAAGTACATTGGTCACACATATCGGCCTGCATGCGGTGAGACAGGATCTCGCACTCTTTAAAATCTAACTATTTATCTAAAAACGCTTACTTTTTGAAAATATGGAAACAAAATAATTAGGCCTCATGAGATAATCCCTCTATAAATTTTTTTGACGTTTAAAATAACGATATTTTTAAACAAGCCAGAAACACTGCCTATTTTGAATTCTAACATCAATTTGTTATGTGTACAATACTACTGTGATGATTAAGTATGGAAAAACAGAAGTCTTAGTAATTAATTTCAGGTATCTCTAGAGAACAATAATAAAGGATTATCTGACTTCCGACAAATGATTGTGTATGTCTGTCATGAGCTTATCCCAACCCCTAAAAAGTCCGGTTCAGTTGCGCGAAAGTTCAAAGGAGCGAACAAATGAAATTTAAAGATGTTAAAAGGTGAAATCATCGAGCACTGTAGTAGATCAAATGCTCAACCGTGCATGAACGCAAACGTTACTTTTAGTACTGGCGCATAATAAACCCAATATATTTTTAAAATATAACCTATTCTTATGCGCCAGTCGTACAATTGAACGCTTTTGAACGTTCGCACATTTGTGCGGTCCATTATCACGCGAAAATGTTCGATCATATGACCCAAATGTAGCTAAAATTTTAAATGTTCGATCATTTGAACGTTCGCGCATCTGAGCTGTTCCCCCTAAAGATTCAATCTATATCATTACACCCCATCTAAATTCAAAATCTTACTGCCCAATTCCCTGAAATCAACAAATAATATCGCACATGAATATAATCTATAAATTATTGGCTCTGAAACATCGGATCATTGTCGCTGAGCAATGATTTTCTATTCTTGCAAGAAATCCACTGCTATCTAAATTTCATCAATTGGAGAACATTACCTCATTAAAAGAGCATACCATTGTGGATTTCACCAAGGAACAAGTTCCACCTGACTCTTTGTAAAGAATTCAACTTGAATAATTTAAAAATTTCGTATTATTGCACAAATCTGTAACCATTAATTCCAATTAGAGAATAATAGTTTTTTTTTAAAACCGTCCGGGATTGGACCTCGAGAACTCTTGGCCGTACAATCTGAAGGAGGCAGGATATTGAGAAATTTATATATATATCAATGTAAGATATTACACATGGGTAGGATTACAATAATGTAATAATACAATTTTTTTGCGCAAATTACGAATATAATAAATATTAGGTTGTCAAAAAGTCATGCGGTTTTTTTATTGAATATTCATTTCTTCATAAAATTTGTTACAATCATCCGATTTAAGTCAAATATGTGCCGTTTTGTTCGATTACTAGTTCTCAACGTGATGCCAACTTCATAATGCCACTCTTATAGAAGCGCGCTTTCCTATTGGCAAAAAACTCGGAGAGACAATTTTCACTGGCCTCTTTTGTGGCCAACTTCCGACTACCAAGCTCGATCGCCATGGACATAAACAGGTGGTAATCACTTGGTGCCAGGTCCGGACTATACGGTGAATGTAAAAAAAACTCCAATCCGAGCTCCCGGTGCTTCTGGCACGTGTGTGTGTGTGGCCTGGCGTTGTCCTGATAAAAGACAATTTGGCCACTGTTGATCAAAGATGGCCTCTTCTGCATGAGTTCTGCCTTCAAGCGGTCCAGTTGTTGGCAGTAGATGTCCGAATTGATCGTTTGACCATAGGGGAGCAACTCATAGTGGATGATTCCCTGCCAATCCCACCAAACACACAGCAGAATCTTCCTGGCCGTCAATACGGGCTTGGCCACCGTCTGGGCCACTTGACCATGCTTCGACCACGACCGTTTGCGCTTGAAATGTCGTAAGTGACCCACTTTTCATCGCCAGTCACCATCCGCTTCAGAAACGGGTCGATTTTGTTGCGATTCAGCAGAGATTCGCATGCGTCGATACGGTCAAAGAGGTTTTTTCTGCGTCAATTCGTGCGGCATCCATACAACGAGCTTCTTTGTTAATCCAAGCTTCTTCAAATGGTTTATAACGGTTTCAAGGCTCATGCCTAGCTCTTGGCCAATGCTACGGCTGCTACTATGCCGGTCTCTCTCGATCAATTCAGCGATTTTGTCGCATCTTCGACCACCTCTACACCAGAACGAAAACGTTGAAACCATTTTTTTGACCACAAATTACCAATCATAATTTTGATTGACCACCCATCACGGATAACAAGTTATTCCAAAAAAAGTCTAGTCGTTGGCACCACCCCAGATAGAACAGTTTTTTTTTTTGCAATATTCGATTGACCTCTTTTTGACCACCAAGAAACCTACGGTTAAAAATGTGTTTAAAAAAATATTTGAAGGCACACTTCACATTTTCCCCAAATATAAAAAGTGTTTTTGATTACCAATAACTTTGATTGGTCACACTCGTTTGAAAAGATATTAAGAAATTAAGTTCTAAGGCCAACTTTGTTCGTTTTCTCCAAATAAAAAATGCGTTTTTTGCGGCAATCGCGATTGACCAATTTTTGAGCAAAAATTACCACTAATAATTTTGATTGACCACTATCGGTTAAGAAATTACTTCAATAATAGCCATTCGTAGATAGTCACTTTAGGAATTAGGAATTAGGAATTTTAAGATCGTGTTTTCGCGAAACAGAATAGCAAGAAAAAACACGGGAATCGGGAATTTTAACCAAGAAATCACGGGAATAGGAGATCCCGGGAAAAGAGAATTACAAAATCAAAAAAACGGCTATTTCCGGACGGAAGATCACTCCCGATCTTCTAGTCATTCGAATGACGCAAAATAAAAACATTTTTCTTTTTGAAGAAGTCTTTTTGAATATTTGACTATAGAACTTAACTTATAAATATTTTTTAATTATTTTGTTTTCAACATAATCTCCTTTTAAATCATAAAACTTATTTTAGCGATATTCCAACTTTATTACCCCATCTAAATAATATTAATTCGGAAGGTCTGCAAAATAGGCCTATGTTTCAGCGATAACCTCGTCATTTGTCTTAAAATTTTCCAGACATCATTTTTCATGTTTGGAAATTAACAGAAGAGGGCTACATGGTGGTTTGGGGCAGCAATTCGTAGCGTAAAACTTGCAATTTAGCCACTGTATTATGGTTGCAATTTAGCCAATTGTATTATGGTCGTTTGAAGCGGTGCATTGTCGTGGTGGAAGAGGATTTTCTTCTTTGTCAAATAGTACCTTTTCTCTTTTCTCTCTATTTTCTCAATTCAGCGTTAAATCGGTCTAGTAAAGCACAATTATAAGATCCTGTGATTGATATTCCCTTATCCAAATATTTAATATCAATTATACCAAACGAATCTAAAAAGTTTGTTGCCATGCAACCTATTTGGTCGATTGGACCGTCTTGGCCTTCGTTACAGCACTTTTGCCAGGATAAGTCAACTGTTTCGTCTGTTTCTTCATCTCTGGTTTGTAGTGATGGTCCCATGTGTCATCAACAACCACATGTGATCCGTGTAATGTGAAGGAGCAGATTCACCATCAATTTTTTTAACATTTCTTTAGTATGTTTAATGTTTTTTCTCGCATTAAGTAGTATTTAATCGACACGCGAAATTTCCTTTTTTTCATTGTTTCTATTGTTAAGAAGGTTGTTTGATTTAGAGTACTGTAACAAAATCAAATAACTAACAGATTCACTTAAAATTTTAAATGTGTGGCTTAAAAAGTTGCCAGAGGTAGACAATAAATTCACCCAACCGATTTAAGTAATATCTATACAATAAGTAGCTTCATTATCAAATGACCCTCGTAATTAACATATGAGACATGAATTGACTAATATTTGTATATTTATTATATTTATTATTTAGTACATATCCTTTTTTGTATTTATATTAATATTTGTTTTGTTTTTTTTAATATAATTTAAAAAAGTTTTTCACTCGTTTTTAAGAACATTCTATGTTTTTATTAGAACATTTTATGTTCTATTATTTGTGTCATATATATGGGCATAAAATGTTCTGTTTATAAAATGTACTTTTAATTCTATAAAAAAACCTTTTTCGAATTATTTTCGACTTCTATGCACTATACCATTCGTTACAGTCTTAGTTCATGTTTTAGAAGGTCATTCAGTTTATCGTCAGTTTTCTGGGATGGGCGAGGTTGTGGAATGGCGTCGAATAGGTTGCTTTTCGAAATGATTTTGGGACGAAACATCGAAAAGCTCTGGCGAAAATATCACAGTAGTGTCGTATTTATTTACATCTTTTTCGAATCAGCGCTGAGCCCATGTTTTTAGAAGGTCATTCCGATCTTCGTTTTCTGTGTTTCCGCCATACTCTCGGAAAAAAAAACTTGGCTAGGAGTTTCGATGTCTGTATGATTGTGTAATTTCTCTTCCATCACCACATCTGTAGGCTTTTCTGGAGCCCCAAATTCAAACATGAAACATTTTTTATTTATTTATGCCTACACAAGAAACCCATCCAAAGATCTTTTGTGAAGTATGCCTTTAAAAGTTAAACACATTGTAAACTCACTCTAGACCAGTTAAATCAGTATAGATCATAAAATCATGACGATCTTCCTCCAAATTATTTATTCTTAGATGATGTTGCGATGATTTGGTGGGAGACCGAATTCTTGGAGGCGACTCTAACATTTTGGCCAAAGTTGTTGCGGTTAATTGTACTATTACTCTGGTTTTGGGTATTTATGGTCAAATAAATGGCCTGATATTTCTGGCTCTGTGGTTATATATAGTGCAGAATTAGCTGTAGTAACTCATGGAGTTCAAAAGAGTGTGAAGAGACACCATCAAAGCTTTTACTATAGGTTGATACTATGCCGAAAAAGGATACCGGAATATTTGTAGATCATCATATTGTTGGTCGTTTTCGGGAATAAAACAAAAACCTTTACGAAATACTAGTTAATTTCACAGCAACTAGCCAATTTGTTTTGGCAATTATATACTCTTGATTATTTACCTACTCTGACTATAAGAAAGGGCATCGTCATTGAAGCTATAGCTGAAAACAAGATAAACAAGTGCGTTTGTGTAGTGAATTTTATTCAGCATAGCAGAACCTCTCTCGATTGCCATTTAATAGATATACTGAACTAAAAATCTGCACAAAAAAAATTAAACACAAACACAAGGTCTTTTTAGATTTGAACCAAACCAAAACTTTGAATTTGTATAAAACAAATCGCACGACCCTGTTACTGGTTTTGGGTAAACATAACCACACATATTTTTATTGCTCTATATGTTTTGAAACACATGAAAAGAATACTATTTGGGTTTTTGTTAATTTAAATTATTTAACAATTTGGAGATTGTCCCTGAAAAACAGCTGCATTTTTTCAAAATTCGACACTTTCTCAGCATGTTTTTCATTTCCAACCTCACTATATCGTTTACTGTACTTATATTTAAAATTTGCCTCACTCATCTTAAATTAAATTTTATTTAAACTTTAATTATTGATATAACAGCTAAATACTCGCTGCATTAATTGTATTGTTAACATAAATTGGTCAATTTATGCAAAAACGTACTAGATTTTGAAGCTATAACACTAAACAAATGGCACAATACACAAATACTATAGGGGTCCTTCATGCTCACTAGAGGCGCTGTTTTCGTGAAGCGGTTTGGACACCGATATGTCAAACAAGTGTAATTATGAGGTTATGTGTACATGTTGATGCAAAAGTTAACACAGATGTATATTCATTGGTCGGTACAGTAGATTACTACAATAGATGATAGTTTTAAAGCTACTTACTTACTTACTTACTACTCATTAATGTTAATGACAGTTTATTAAGTAAGAGTCGTTACCAAAAGCAGCATGAACGGCTGTCTTTTGATGATTCCTAATACCTTTTTGTTGTTGCAATGTTGTTAACATGTTTTTTGCCACACACCAAACGACCAAATCATTTGCTAGAAATTTACGCTTGAAGTCCGATTAGGGTTGAAAACAGGGTCTTATTTGCTTGGAGACTCCGGGCATGAGATCAAATCTCCACCCTCTGGGAGGTGCTTGAAAAACTAAGCGCCAAAAATGTATTATTGCAATAAAAAAATGATTTATTGGGCTTTATTAAATGTTAATTTGGCCAAATGACACTTTAGCCTTTAACTGGCGGAGCTTTTTTTAGGATGTATGGGAGGTTTCTCTTATAACAAAATGTAATTATAAAATCCTCATTATATTTACGAAAAAATTGATGTCTATTGTTCCACACTAAAATAAAAAGTAAAATATTATAGGTACAGCTCTTAAACACTCCCAAAATCAATTAAAAAGAGGCTTTTCAAACTTCAAAAACCTTCTCCCCTTTCTGTCACCCAAGTTAATATGACTTAAAATGTTATTAGGCTTTGCCCGCTTATGTGTAATTACGCCCGTATCCAATTTTGTTTTATCCAATTATAACCCCCAACTTTTTTAGACTATTTATGGTTATTGCTCACATTTTGAAGTGTTGGCAACCCATAAGTACGATGAAGAAAACACAATAGTGATCCTTCATGTTCACTAAAGGCGCTGTTTTCGTGAAGGGGTTTTGGACATCGATCTGTCAAACAAGTTTTATTATGAGATTATGTCTTATGTGTACACGTTGATACAAAAGTTATCACAGATGTATACACAAAAAATGAGGTTAAATAATATCTTTGACAGTAGAGTGTCCAAATTTGTTAATTCCACAAATTTCCACTGTAGGCACCTCATTCCTCGAAGAATCCCAATTGAGTAAAACCTTATGACAAACGCTATATAATTGGCCTTTTAATTGAATGACCTTTAGCCAAATAGCCGCTAAACCGAATAGCCGTTTAGACAAATGGATGTTTGATCAAATGAGGCGTTTGGCCAAACTGGACACCTGTCATGACTTCCCGCGTGAGAACTTACTTTTTTCTTAAAGAATTGTCGTTTTCAGGGAATTATCTGAAAAAGAAATAAGTTTAGGTTTTTGGATATTGAATTTATCTTTCTGGAATCAAGAGCCTATCTAATTGGATTGTTTTCCTAATTAGGATTTTATTCAACCAAGTCTAATGAAGTTTTGTAGGACTTAATAATTAAGTATAAACAAAATCATATCAAAAATCGTTCAATCATCAATAGAAACTAATCTCTAATCTTCAATCTAAATTCAATGAACTGACAAATTGTAATCAAAATGTATAAGTATTTTGTAAAGCTATTGAAGGATTAGAGCAATTTGAATAATTCATAACCATTTAAAGTCGTTTAGATGGGTTTAATTTTTCTCAGTTTATAGGTTAGTCCAGGGTACCTGCCCTTAGTTAAGAATACGTAAATCTAATTTTTTTAGGAATATCTCAACGCATTATAATATATTCATATGAATGTACTACAATTGGCCGAATAACGATTGTCCGAATCTCAATTCGGCCAATCGTGATTCGGCCAATCGTATTATTTGGGCAATCGTATCATTTGGCCAATCGTATCATTTGGCCAATCGAGATTCGGCCAATCGTAATTCGGCCAATCGAGATTTGGCCAATCGTATTATTCGGTCAATCGTATCATTCGGCCAATCGAGATTCGGCCAATCGTTATTCGGCCAGTCGTAATTCGGCCAATCGAGAGACACCGTATTCATATATATATATACATAACCTCAAAGACTGTGAGGTCAATAAAGAACTCGAGTTGAAAGAATTGACTGATTAAACTTTTTAGCCTCATGCGGTTCGAGAAGCTGGCCTACTCTGTGGTTCTATGCGTCTGCAAGGCTTTCGAGGAGCCTATACTATACATGCTCCAGGCTCCCAGTGGCGAGGAGTGAGATTACCATTGTGTAGGGCGGATGGCGGAATATACTCTATGGATTAAAGTGCATATGTACAGATAACCGCACATATAATCATGTGTACTATATACTGGTCTGTATATATACTATAAATATATATATATATGTATAGTAAAACTCGTATATATACAGAATTTATTATAAGCCTGCAGAGAAAATGCAAAATGTATGCGCCCCCGCTATGTACTCGTATTAAGCAAGCTAGTACATAAATAATCTTACATTATTAGGCATTAGGATTACATGTGGCATATACTATATCCAATATTATACTAGATACATATATTGGAGAAAATATATACGACCACAGCGAAGGCATATATACTATATATAGTGAATAATCCGATTTATTCGATGCTAGCGATATTCTGCGAGTGTTTGCGCTAAATTACACTTTAATTAAAATCAGCGGTGGGCAGATAAATTATCATAAGACGACGAGCATTTATATAATATGCTATATAATGAATGTATATATATTGTTTTAAAGGTGTTAAATTTTATGGGGTCTTATCTACAAGATGCAAATGTTAATGTGCTATTAGTATAGACTAAATGTGTTTAAAAGTTTGTATATATTTAATAAGTCATTCTGTAAAAACATTTTTATTATGCTAATTTAATTCGATGATTATTTAATTGACTTTAGTTTTATAGTATCTAACTATAAGTTGAACCTTTTATATTGGTTTTATTTAATAACGCAATAAAATGTATTCAAAACAACAACCATTCGCTTTTTACAAGCTGATAAAGACTGTTAAAGGCATTTTGGGAAAAAGCCGACACAAATGTTTTAGTACAGACTTTTTTTCTCTAAAATTGTTAAAATCGTATTTCTTTAAAAACATATCACTGAAAATCATTGCTCTGAAAACGCAAAATTTGTAAAATTCATCTAAATCAATTTATCTAATATCAATTCATCTAAAATGAATTCGACTAATTCCAACTCGTCTAAAATCAATTCGCCTTAATCAATTCGTCTAAAATCATTTCGTATAAAAACCAATTCGTCTAAAATAAATTCGACTAATGCCAATTTTTTTAAAATCAATTCGTCTAATATCAATTCGTCTAAAATAAATTCGTCTGATTTCATCGATCTGATCGATGTCATGAAACATTTACGGCATGATTTGACAATATATTCTTAAAGATAATGATTAATGATATTCTAAGAAAACATGCCAAATCACTTATTTAACTTATTTATAATCATTTTGAAAATGATTTTTGAAGCAAGTATGATTACAGTGGCAAGCCAATCTGACTATATATTCTTGTAGTTATTGTTATTTGAAAAAAATGATTTGGCACCTCTTTGTCATGCGTTTGATTTAATTTCTTTTTTTAAGGAAATATAAAATCGAA
>JAAAKO020060524.1:0-10296 GCA_010015015.2 Bolitophila cinerea | reverse complement strand
CCGATACAACAAAATAAATTTATAAAATAGATTTTAGTTGTTATATCTCTCGACATACTATAAAGTTTCAATAATTAGAAAAACTAAATGCATTTGATGATGATTTTGTAATTAATTGGCTACAATTACTTTTTTAATTTGCAAATTTAAACTTGAATAACTTAGAATACTCGTAGAATTCTATCCAAAGAAACAAATTATTAGAAAATTAGGTTTTAGTACCTGAAAGTATTTTATATAAATAGATATTTGCACCGGATCAGTAAATACATTAAATTTTAATATAAAGGTACATTGGATTTTATAGTACATATTAAGTTCTCTTTTTGTCATATCTAATATCTTTTGTTAATTTAAAAAATCATTTCAGGAGCGCATTGTTTAATTATAAAGTTCACGTAATTTTAAAAGATCAATAATTTTTAGTTTCTAACCAAATTCAATAAAAATAAATGTTATATAAATAATTATTAATTAATTCAATGAGAAAAATCTTTTAATATACATATATAATAAATTGAAAATACATTCTCAATATTTTATAGATAATCAAATTTCTTATTACATTTAAAAATAAAATAAAAAATGCGATTTATCCACTTTCAATAAATCCAAATGTAAAGTATTGTTAGTTTTATAGATATTGTATAGATATTAAATAAGTATTTCGATATCCACAAACAAAACATTGTATATTGTTGGGTTATATTTTAAACACCTTATATAATTTAATGTAATTAAAAATTTTAATTGTCGACATTTACGACCAAAAATATATGCAATTTTTTTAATTGATTTAGAAAATTAGTATACTATATTATTAAAATTGCAAACCATGAAACAACCATGAATAACCTTCAAACTTTCTATAAAACATTTTTCTTACAAATATAAATTTAATTCTTATATAACAATGTTGGGACTTACAATACTTACGGTGGCTATTGTTTTGGCTATGGCTGCATTTTTGGAAGCGGTAGGTTATAATCAACAGATAGCGTAATGCATTATTTAAAAAAACTGTCTTTTATTAGGTACCGTATACCTGGAAACCGGGATGCGATCCTGCATGCTTTCTTCAATTATAATTTTTCTTCAATTATAATGCCTGGTTTTTTGATCCTATTTTTTCATTATTGAAATCATAAAATCATTAAATGTTTATTTAAATAAAAAATATATACTTTACAATTCTTTAATTTAATGAACTATTCTTAAAAATACTGTTTAATTTGATTTTACTTCAAAACTAAATTTCATATTTTAGTCATTTTCTTGCTTTATTGATACTATTTTGTTTTTTAAAATAAAGTATTTTGAATAAACCTAAAGAAAATTAAAATATATTAGGAAAGAATTGTCTTCTTTTTTCTTGTCTTTTTGGCAGCACTTATAAAACAAATTGTAAAAAGAGCAACATCCACTACATCCCAGAATATTTTATTTTAAAAGGGAGCGCTAAAGTAAGGATTTTTAAAAATCTGTAGTCTGCATTCACTAACATCTGGGCCATATTTGCTTTTGCATAAACTTCTCTTATATAGAAGAGCCACTGTTTCTAATTTAACAGCTGTGTGCACAAATTCATTTAAATTTTGATCCACATGACTATTTGTACACCTCTTTCTCCTTTATATAAAGTAGAAATGTAGAAACAATGTTGTTACTTGCCTATGTTAATACTTATGATAAAAATGGCGATTCCAGCCATAAAAATTGGGAACATTTCCTAATGCCGCATCAAGTATCTTAAAAAGTTAAACAGATGGAGTTTGATGGCATCCGAAACTCCCCGAGACTTTGAACTGTAAAATGATACAGAGCGCTAGGTAATCTGAAATAAATGAAAAATTAAATCGATAGGCCAATCGTGTGAAGGTGTCCATAAGTCTTCAATGCCCTGTAACAATTCCTTAGAGCAGGCCTAAGGTTGAGCTATATAGCACATGGTTTCTTTAAAAATCGATTGCGGACTCTGGAAATTTTTTTCAGTGATTTTTCTACCGAGATACCCGAGAAAAGTACCCTATCCACCTTTGATATAGATCGAAAACAAATTTATTGCAAAAGCGGTTTTGGTAAAACCAATTAACCGAATGCGGTCCTAATATAGCTTACTTTAATTCAATTCAATTATTTTTGTAACTCATGTTTTTTAATTACAAAATATTATGAAAATTTAAATAGTATTTTAAATACTATTTTATTAAAATACTTTCTTATAAGAAAACGAATAAAAACGATTACGTCCTTATTTTTCACTCGTTTTAATCGTGTTTTAAAATTAAAACATGTTTTAAATTTTTTTTTTTTAAATCGAAATAAAACTACTTGATCGGCTACTTTCACTGGTTTAATTTGTTTTATTGGTTTAAAAAAAAAATTAAAACCGACTAAAACACGATGAAAGTAAAACACGGTTTTTGTAGGTTTAACGTATGTCTTTTAAATCGATTTCATTATTTTCACTCATTTTTTACATTTATGTTGTTGATACCATTAAATTGGAAATACATTTCTGTATAGTTTATTAAAGGTTACAATGGGAATGTAGGCCACTGATTGGGCCCAATATTTTATAACCCGTAGTCTAGAGTAAGTCAATCCCCGGAATCCTACCAGATCTCTTAAAGAACACTGAAATTTTTGTAAAAGGTAGAAGGCGGAGCGAGTCAAGAGATCTTGTTTAGGAGTGGAACACTTGAGATCTGTAGATGACGAGAGAGGACACTGTTATAGATTCCAAGGTTCTCACTGTCACGTGTTTTGGTACATCGAGCAAGGCTTTCTAGTTTCTTTGATCACTATTTGGTCTTTCTTATAAAAACTGTGGATAACACAAAACGGATTGGGATCAGAGCTTTTAGAATATATAAACTCAGTATGACAAAGAGGAGCTTTTCAGAGCGAACGCAGCAGCTATATTTACCTGAAATGTTCAGCTAGAATACCTCATCTTATAAATTTGGTAGCTAAGAAGAATAGAGTCGTGTCAAATAAAGTTATTGCTGCGATTTGTCGACAAGATCTAATTTTGGTATTTTCACTTATCACATTTTTGTCGATCCCCAGGATTCGTGAAGAACTCTGCAATCTTACAGAGGAAGAAGGCGAAGCGAGTCAAGGTGATTGTTGGAGTGGAACAATGCTTAAAAATTTCTGATAAGGTTTTGTTAAGGTATTTTAAACAATTATATTTTTTTAATCTGGTACACATGTAGAGGAATAAAATCGGAGATTTGAATTCTCCGTTTTGCTATAAGAATTATCTAACGGATGCAGGTGTTTGTTTAGTAGATTTTCTGACCCGTGAGGATACCGCACACCAATTGACAATTTAAATGAATCGAGTTAGTTACTTTCGCAATATCGGCACTATCTGTCTGTTTTGTTGCCTGGAATTTCTTAATTACTAGAAACCCAAATCATGCTTACAGGATACCTTAAATATAGTTCTTTAAATTCTAAGAAATAGTCTAGACGTGAATCTGAAAGCGCTAAGCAATTTGTATTGATGTTTTAAGAGGAAATGTGGGAATAGTGGATTCCTTCGGCTTTAAGACAAGCAAATACTTTGCACAGATCACAGTTTTATTGTAATAAAAATGTTTGATATATTATTAAACTCTAAAATGTTGAAAACGTGTAAGAGTCATCGTCGATTTTGTAGGTGATCCAAAATGACTCAGAAGTGAGTCACTTAAGAAACTCAAAATACCATAAGTGACCCTGAGCAAAATTGAAATTAGAACATGACCATTTGAAAAATCAAAAATGCTTTTGACAGTACCGTTTTCGAAATAGTGGGTCACTTTTTCTAAAGTGACTCACTCAAAATACGTCCGATAATCGAACAAAACGCGAATTTTGACAGCGTTTTTGTAATCAAATGTTTTTTTGTATTTTATATTAGCATATACATGTTTAAATGAATATATGTTATATTTATATTTTTGGCCTTGTAATGAAAAAACAAATATGTTAAATCAAAAATGCATTTAATGCTATTCAAAAAATTCGCCTTTAAGATTTATATACTTGTGCATACGCTCAAACCATTTTTCGAAGCCAGTCCGAAGATGATAGCTCTAAAACATGGTTTTTGAACGCTTTTATAGTCACTAGTTTGACGTGATGTGTGTGAGCTCGCATTGTCGTGATGCAAAAGGATTCACCGATTTGGGCTGTTTTTTCTCAATTCACAGAAAACTTCTGTCAAACAAATGGTCGTATATCACGGTGAATTGACATTCTTTTGATTTTCTAGATCCGGTCTTCGTGAAGAAACACGCCACAATTTGCTTTTGTTGGATATTCTTCATCGTCGATTGGTTTTTGTTTTCGGGTTTATATGAAAAAATCCATTATTCATCACCTGTAACGATGTAGTAGACACTTTTGGAAGCACCATCGTCGTTTTTTTATCATTTCTCGGTACCAATCGACGCGCGCCTTTTTTAGAGCGTCCGTCAATTTATGTGGAATCCAACGCAAACATAGCTTCCACACACCCAACTGTTGATGCAAAATATTATGTATGCTAGTCGCTGATTAAACTCGTTGTACCAGTTTTTCACAGTACTATAGGATGGTACTTCACCGCAATACAAAGTTGTAAGCTCATCGAAGCACTCTTGTCTCGATAATCCACGTCGAAAGTTATGAAAAATTATCGCTCGAAAATGTTCGCAAAATAATTCCATTTTTTTCCAAACACAAAATTTTCAATCTACTGTAAACACAACAATTAGCAATCGTATGACAAAATGTTCTGAGTACGTTTACTTTCAAAAATGTCAAAGTTTTTAGTGGACGTGATCGTTTACACCTGGCCCTTGTATTATTGTTATCGATACTCCAAAATTAAATAATAATGTTATTCGCAAAATGATTTTATATAAATTTCAGATTACCACTCAGGTGGTAGGTAGAAATAAAAAAAATGTAGTCCTGAGGGTAGATAAAAGCTTTTGAGAATATTGTTATCATATTTAAGTCTGTGGGTCAATAACCACAACTTATCATCAGTATGCCTTTCCGGTTTGAATTTACGCTCGTCACATCAGTCTAGTGATAAAGAATAAATATGTTTATGGTAACTGCAAGAACCGTATAGAATCCATAGACAACAACATTCTTCTTGTTACCATTGACCTATAATCCCAGATACCTTTCAGCGTTAAATATGTCTCAGGTTGTTGTCCGACTAACAATACATTATAATAACGTTAACATTGAACCACATACTATAACTGCATTATCTAAGTCTAAAACAATAATAATACACATTTCGAGATTGTCTGCAAATGTGTGATTGTGTTATTATTGTTTCGTCTGGACCAGCCAAATATTTGTTTCTGTGTCTTTTTCCTATCATTTATATACAATCAAAACAAAATGTATTTTTTGGCAATACCATGAAATCATAATAATTATGGGCATTTAACTTTTTCATATATTTGCTGCAAGTCAGCCGTTTTTGTATACAAACTTATTATTATTATTTTTCTCGTATAATATAATTATCTAATTTAAAATATATACTTTGCATCGAGTTTATTCAGTATTACTTGTAAAAATGCATTTATCTTGCGAAAATATATTATATACTTAGAATGTACAATGTCATCTCTAATATTATATATAGTAAATATACAGATATTTAGTATGTGTACAAATTGTTGATTGCAGTCGAAAGTGTATAGCGTGATCTTAGCTTAAAACAAGAGTATAAGGTGGACACAACGTCGACTAAGAAAGTAGTTTAATACTTGTGTGCAATTGATCGTACTTGGTGTTTAGTATTCATCGAGCTGTGCTGAGAAGTGCAACTTGCAAAATATTGCTGATTTTCTATTAAAAAAATATTGCGTTTTAATATACAAATTAGAGTTACAGTACTTAATCACTGTTTTTAATATAAACGATATAGAACTGCATAAATATGACTATCCACCTTGGCGATTTGCTTGTTTATGCACCTTTAGTGTTCCTTATTTGGATACCGATCTGTTTTTATTACTGGGCACTGTACGCAAGCCTCTATTGGAAGCGCCAGAAAATGCCTTACATACCGGCCATACCGTTCATTGGTAATCTCTCAAAAGTTCTTTTGTACAAGCAATGCGCAGCCGAATGCTTCGAGGAGCTGTACTTTAATCCAGCCACAACGAACGAACCCTGCGTTGGAATTCATTCGTTTTATAAACCCGTTGTTTTGCTACGTGATCCAGAGCTCATCAAGCGTGTGCTTGTTAAGGACTTTTCGTCTTTTGCCAATAGGTAATTTAAATATATATATAATTTGTTTAAAATTAAGCTAAGTTAAAGATCACGCTGTACGCAGACATACCTCGGCAGATCCACATGACGATGCCCTAGGAGCTAAAAATCTATTCCTTATTCGAAATCCACAGTGGCGAGAGTTGAGGCAAAGACTGAGCTCGACATTTACCAGCGGAAAAATGCGACAGATGTTCAGCTTGATTAACGACATTGGCACGGATTTGAATGAAGCCATGATGAAGATGAGCCAAGCCAGCACTAATAAGAGTAAGGCAGTGTGCGCGGAATTGAAGGATCTGTGTGCGCGTTACAGTACGGACGTGATTGCCACTTGTGCGTTTGGTGTGCAGGCCAACAGTCTGCGGGATCCGGAGAGTGAATTCCGAAAGTTCGGAAAACGCATCTTTGATTTCACTTGGTTCAAGGCACTCGAGTTTACGGGCATTTTCTTTTTGCCAGAAGTTGTGACACTGCTTAAGTTTAAGGTAATCGGACAGAATTCAAAAATATTTATAAATAAATAAATTTGTTATTTTCATTAGTTTTTCACAAAAGAAACTTCCGACTTTTTACGGAAGTCCATTAATTATGTCATGGACGAACGTGACAAGTCCGGCGCTCATCGAAACGATATGATTGATTTACTTGTGGCCCTTCGACATGAAGACAAGGATGAGGTTAAGCATAAAGCGAACTTTGGTAATATAATTTTAGATAATTCAAAATAAAATTTTATAAACTTATGGTTTATTTTTTTTATAGTATTCGAAGGCGACACACTTGTCGCTCAGGCTGCCGTATTCTTTACAGCAGGTTTTGAGACTAGTTCGTCGGCCATGTCCTTTGGATTATTTGAGCTCGCTTGGCAAGTAAGATCATATGACTTTTTCTAATTTTCTGCAACATTCCGCAATAATAATCGTTTAAATTCAAATTTTCTACAGCCAGACCTTCAAAATCGACTCCGAGCTGAGATAAAGGAGACCCTCGAGAAACACAACGGAGAAATGACGTACGATATCGTTCAGAATATGACATATCTAGACATGGTGGTTTCTGGTAGGTTCTAGTTAATAATATATGCACAGAAAGACCTTATAGTCTAATTTCATTATCCATAATTACAGAAACCCTACGAATGTACCCTCCGTTACCATTCCTGGACAGATTGTGTACGACCGAATCCGAAGGATACTCTCTAGAACCGCAATCAAGTTTTGTCATACCAAAGGGAATGCCAGTAATGATTCCTATCTTTGCTATTCATCGAGATCCTAAAGTAAGAAGAGAAAGTTACACTTTTTGATCGCTTAATTAATACAAACATTTTATTCACTTGATTTTAGTATTTCCCGCATCCGAATAGATTCGATCCGGATCGCTTCTCGGAGGAGAACAAGCACAAGATTCAGCCGTACACTTATTTGCCGTTCGGCACGGGACCCCATAATTGTGTTGCTGCCCGCTTTGGATTGCTTCAGGTCAAAATTGGACTGATTAACTTTTTGCGAAATCACTTTGTTGCACCGTGCGAGAAAACCGCACGCACGATGCACCTGGAAAAGAAAGCTTTGATAATCCAGTCGGAGGGAGGCATTTATTTGAATATTTTAAATGATCCGTTGGTGGGGTAGTAATTATTGTATTTGAAAATTGTTTTTATTTGTATTCTGTATTTTTTTCGTTGAAGGTTTCTTTTTAATTTGTATAAATTAAAAAAGCATTGATATTTTAAATCTTACAACAAATATATATATTGTAAAATAAACTAAAACAATAAAGTTTAAATGAATTTGATCCGACCTTGCGTCAATAATTGCGGTTAATAATTTATCTAAGATTCAATCGCTTTCATGAAAACATATCGTAAAAAATCCCATTAAAATTTACATACTTTACGTAATCTCATTTACAGACATCTTTTTAGGGATTTTTTTGTGATCGTTGAGTATGAGACATATAATATATTCTTTTTATCTTAGAATTGAGTATTTTTTGTCATCATTTACAATTTATGTTATCACCATATTATATTGCAGCATAGTTTTGTTGTTGTTACTAAATTAATTTGACATAAAGTCGTAAATACGTGCTGACGTTATTTCACTTGAGAATAATTCTCAATTCAGTATACTAAATTAACATCACCACTTGTTAAAAATAATTCAAAAGTAGTTTATTAGAAGAAAGAAAGAAAATTCTCCTGACGATAATTCACTTGAGATTAGCATTATTCACGAATCAATAAATTATGATCTAATTACCGGAGGGATTAATTATATCACTTGAAAATAATGCACAGCGCCACTTGGTAAATATATATAAATCTATAGTAATTTCCATTTTCATGATTCAACTTAATCTACAGAATATACTTTTGGTTAAAATATCAATTAAAATATATTGTGATTAAAAATATTATGGGAGCTTTTGCAGAGTGGATATTTTTCCACTTATTGCATATTTCTTCATAAAGAATTTGAAGGTCTCCATAAATTGGAACCATAAACAAAATTTAATAGATTTTTAGTAAAAAGTGAAAAGTGAAATTTTCAAAATTTGTTTTTAAATATTTTCTAAACATTTAAATTTTAAATTGGACTTTTTTTTTTAAATTGGAAAACACCAACACTGTTTTGGAATGTTTGATTAGAACCGCTGCTTTTGTTTTTTTAAATATCATTTAACTTAATGACTCTTCTGTCTCTCGGGATTCGTTGGATATTTGCATAATAATTTATAAACATATTTAAACCTATTTGATCTGTATTGCAATTAAAAAATATCAAAGAAAATTGTATTAGTCGTATTTTTTTAATATTGATGGTACATATATTGTTTACGAAATTAGCGCTCACAAAAAAGTGGGCGGTATATTCGTAGCCAAAAAAAATGGAAAAAGCAGTAATCACCAAATAATTTGAAATCGCTTAACCAAAACATTCAAATTTTGCGCTTCAAGATTTTTTTTTAAAACCCCTTTTTCGTGCGCAAATATTTGTTTTTTCGATAACAATTGAGCCAAAAATCTAAATTGTTCAAAAAAACTACATTGTGCCAAAAAAAAAAGTTCTCAAAATTGTTTATAAATGTTACCAAAAAATATTTCTTTCACTGAGGAAGTCCACAAAGTTTGCCAAACGATCGGAAAGGTTTATGGCCAACCGAAGAAGGAAAAGACAAGAAAAAAAAAACTATCAAAAAACAAGTAAAAGACTAGCAATAATTATTCTTATTATAACTATAAAATGAAAAGGTGTATAAAAGCTGAGGCAATCGCTTAAAATGTATATATATATTCTATGTACATTCTGTCCGCTTCAAACAGATATTGATGAGGTTACATAATATCCTCGTACATAAGGTCCATGGACATTATGTTTGTTTCAAACTACAGGCATAAGCCTGGAAGTTATGTCCTTGAAGCAAATGGACATTATGTCCACATAAAACCGACATAATGTCCATATGGACAATTTGGACATTAGTCTGTTTCAAATAAATATAATGTCCATTTGGACGTTATGTCGGTTTTTTTTATTGAGGTTTTGGTCACTTAAAAATATGTCCTTATAAAAACCGACCTAAGGTCTGTTTTAAAAAGTACATAAAGTCGATGGACATTATGTCCGTTTGAAGAAGACATAATTTCCATCAAATATTCAATCCATGTATTTGGAAGATCGAAAATGAACTCATCTCATTACATCAACTATCTTTCCGACAACTCTTTGAGTTGGGTAGTTGGAGAATTAAATTAAATTTGGAGAATATGGCTATAATTCATAACAAAGTAATTTAAGTGGAGTTCGTCAAGATTCGACAAGAGAAGTATGGAATCACTAGCGGATACAGGGATCCAGGAAAAATGTTATCAATTATATATATTACATAAACCATGTATTCCGTTTTTATTTTAAATATTTATTTAATTTCTTCTTATCTTCAAGTGCCGGTACAATTGATCTTTTGTCTCCTTAGAAATTAAATAATTAAACAAAAGTTGGCTCT
>JAAAKO020060513.1:0-10296 GCA_010015015.2 Bolitophila cinerea | reverse complement strand
CATCCACTTTGTATATTGATGTGGTCGTGATATTTCGACGGCTTATTCATTGCTTATCCCCGCACTGCTGGCCAATATAGTGTTTAACTATTGGCAGGATCAGTAAAAACTATCTGTAAACTGAAAAGAAGTTGTTTTACTAAACAAAAACAGTATGTCACATGCTAATCCTCACTCAGGAAATCCAGGGTGGAAGAAATGATGATGAGTTGGAGTATACTCTTATCACACTCTTTTATGTCTCAAGAAAGGTGTGCGATTTTGTTTCTGAAGTGTCTTGTATATTTTGTTTGTGATGATTTTCTTAACCAAGAAAAAAATGAAGATATTTTTTAGCAAAAAACTTGATTTTTGTTGAAGATCGTCAAAATAAAGCTTCATCAGTCAATTTTAAAAATATAAATTTTACCCCTAGAAAGATGAGTTTGACCCAAAACGGTTTCAAATCAATGATGATTTTTTTGCTGAAATTACATGCATTTAAAAGTGCCTTTTGGACGGAGTTGTTTTAGTGCAAAGAAGAAAGATTTTAAGCTTTTAACTATATGGAATATATCCTCAGACTTCAGAAAATAAACAAAAAGAAAAAGAAACGATTTAGTACGTGTGCGTGCTATTTAAGCCGACGCTATTTCTCAAGTTTAAACAGTAAACACGTTAAGAAAATACCTAAGGAACGCATATACGCATATAAATAAATGTTTTGTATATTTTTTATTGATATACATATATATTTATAAAAATATATTTACATTTGTATACATATGTTATTGAACTGACTTGAAGAATGTATATACACATTTCGTATTGCGAACATGGGTCCATGACAGAGAGCCCAAAACTGCCCACGCGCCACGCTCCCGAAACACACACGATGCAAAATAATATTCTGTATTTTTCCAGAGTCAGAAAACAATATAATTATTTGCTGATATAAATAAATTAAAAATATCAATACGGTCGTATTGTTAGGTCATCGCCAAAGAGAGAGAGAGTGAGAGATAGAGATAAATCAGAAAAATAACGTATAATATATGCGTTATTTTAGACAGTTCTGACAATTGGTCATTTATCGTCTGTGTTCCGCATACATATGGCTTTCTGGCATGTGTAGCATTCCATCCACGATGGTATTTGAGCACAATCTGCGTCGCAGATGCTGCACGTGTGTTCGGCATGATCCCCACGGTGCAATCTTAAAAATGAAGGCGTGACGCAGCTAAATTTACGGTTTCATTTGAATCTATATATCTTCAATTTTGATAATGGAATGTTGAGAATGTTATGTGTTAGAGAAAAAGAATAATCTTCGTTTAATATACGTTTTTATTTAGGGCTTCTACGACGCATGGTTACGTTTTATCTCCATCGTGTCTGCACCTGTAATATCATTGATTTTGATATAAGGATTAAGGGATTTTAAAATATATAACATATGTGTATGTGACTCATAATTTACAATAGTCGAACCATATACTAATGCGCAGGTTGCCTGATTCCAAACATCTCACTGTTTATACACAGAAAAACCGAGTAAATTAGTTTCTAGTACAAGTTCTAGCTTCTAGTTTCTAGAATATGCTAACATCAATCGCAAATACTAACCTAATTTGCCGTGTCAATCAATAGCGAATGTGTAGTTTATATGATTTAGGATCTAAGAACTTCCTAACCTTCTTCCACCTAACAAGGGGACCTCCTAAGCCTAAATAGCTAAATGTATTTTTAGAAAGTTAGGACTTTTAAATGAGGTAATCAAAAAAATATCCCCTCCTCCTTATATTATATGATAAAAATATGGTTATATACTAAATTGTCGCGTTAAAAACATCGTTGCCATAATCGTCATGGCCTAAATCGTCGTGGATCAAAACGTTATTCTTGTCCCTGAATGATATTCCAAAATAATATTTTAGAAATTCTGGCGGGACACAATTTCTCACATGTTTTGACATTTTTTTTTGTATAAAAACAAAATCTAGACAGAATACTATTCTTTAAAATAACAACCAAGGAAAATGTTTAAATAAAGCGAAGTGGAATATAACTCTATGTCCACCACATTTTTCTTTCTTAAATTTAATCATTTACTTTATCAAAGCCAATTTCTGCATTTCACATTTATACCATAAAAGATGTTTTAAACCACAACGGTTTAGGCCAAGACGTATTAGGCCACGATGATTTTGAAATACGACGTTTTTGAACTACGACGTTTTAGGCCTCGGCGTTTTAGTCACGATGATTTAGGTCATTACCTAAAAGTATAAGGTTTTTTTAGCTTATCTCCTGCAGGCGAGATAATATTCCCCACTTTTTAAATAAAATATACTTTTAATACTTTTAATTCTTTTTCTTATATTACGGAACGCTCCAAAATACTGTTTTTTTTTTAATCTCTGAACCTTTTCCCCACCTCAGAGGTGATTTCCTAAAAAAAAATTTCGATATTGGAAGTTTTGGATTTTTCCCCTACATTCCATGGGGGTGGAAGCCTTTGGCATAAAATGCACTTCAGCCAAATCTGGGCCGGTCCTTGATTCTCGGTAGAGTAATTGTTCGTTGGAGTTCAAGCTATATTGTACGATTGTCTGTCATTCTTGGTAGAGTCCGTAGAACGTTGATAAATAGCAGTGGCTTGTTTTTCTGTCCTATATAAAACACTTAAAAACTCAGAGAATTATCTACATTTTAGGCAAAACAATATCGGAAAATATTATCATAACAAAAATAAAGCACAAAGTTGGACATTGGATAATTGGATAAACTCCAAATTGTAATGTTTAATTGGCGTACCAGGCGGAATGGGGATTAGCCTCGGCGCTTAGCTCAAAATAGGTACATGCTGGCTTTGGGCTAACAAAGCTTTCACGTTAAAAACACATCATGCACATTGTTGGTGTTACTGTGGCGCACCCAGCGGTATGAAGAATAGCTTCTTTATAAAGCTCTAGCATGTGCACTTATATTTGGGCAAATAAAGCTTTCTTAAACGGGCGCGAAAGGTTTATATATTAAAAAATAAATCTTTATAGAAACAGAAACTAATTAATTAATAATTTTATTAATATTAAATATCTAAGAGCAATAAAACTCTAGATAAGAAGTTAGGTTATATAAATAGATATTGTAATAACACGTATTTTAATAGTTTGAAGACGATACAATCTCAGATATTCGTTAATATGTATTAGGTTAACACTATTTTAAAATTTTATAATGTTTTTACTATTTTACAAGCTTGTATGGTAAAATAATTAAATAATATTTGAGTTTTAAAAATGTGCGCGTAAATAAGCCATCTGCTGACGACCAAAATAACTAAAATACTGCCTCGAATTAAATAGATGTTCATTACAAGTTATTATGTTACGATGTTAAATATAATTAAATTGTAAATTGTAGATTTGAAACTTTAATTTCTACAAAACCTGCTAAAGTTCTCATAAAATAATACTTTTGTAGATTTTATATATACTCCTAAGTCAAAATGATTGAACTCATTAGCTAATCAAAATTATGTATATAATATGTAAGTAAAATACATTATTTCAGTTAAACATATTACAAATTCGAAATAATTACTACTGCAATTTGTATAGGACAAATACCCTACTGATAATAAATAAATCATTTAATAATATATAATACCTAATACAATTTTAATTATATTACAAATTATAAAATGTGAGACAAATGATGTGTCTGAAGATCGAGCTAGAAAATCCTAAATATATAGAATACGTCTCAATATTACCGTGATCCTTTACAAAAGTACTTAGTGTAACAACAACAAGTTCACAATAACCAAAATCTCATTACTATTCTAATGACAAAACATATATATATATATATATGTATATACTGTTAATTACCGAAATATACACAATTACACATACACTCATAGTTTCAAATACAACTAATTTCATTTGTATTTCGCTATATATATTCAGGTCAAACTTGATTGTTTCTCGTACAGTCCTACGTTACCGTTCCACGCCGAAACATCATGTCTTCCAACTTCAAATATCGCCTGGGCATCAATGAGCTGTCCTCAAAGAAATACAATCTATGGAGATCGTTGTTGGCTGAGTTCCTGGGTAAATATTGAAGCCACTAAAGAATAATACACAATATCTAATGTATCTCGCTTATATTGATGTGTGTGTGTTTATTTTGCAGGCATCTTCCTTCTCAATTTCTTCGGATGCGCCTCTTGCACGCACGGAGACAACACAATGATTTCGTTTGCCTTTGGACTAAGCGTTTTCATGGCCGTAATGGTAAGTCCATAGAATTATATATTTAATTGTGCATGTGCATTAGAATTGCCTTAAATACGCCTCTTGAATAAATTGAATAATTGCGGTGATTCAACGAAGAGACAAATAAGGAATTCGCCAGCGGAGCGCTATTTATTGACCCAGAACACCTTATTGAGAAATGACGTTTCTTGTGAAAGTGCAAGTTCTACCCATGGACGATAAATTATTTTTTTTCGAACGTATATTATATTTCTTTTTGGGTGTATGGACTTTAAAAATATGGTGTTTTTGTAATTATCTATAATCTATTAATCTCGTTTTCTAGGAGTTTATATAATTTAGATTCGGAAATAGTGTGTATATTCTAAATGTCTTAAAAATGCTAATGCATGCGATTATAGCCAATGCATTAAATTAAATCCATAATAATCGTTTTATCCTGTCTCAATATATTTATTTCCTCTCATTCTACAGGCCATTGGTCACGTGAGTGGCGGACACATTAATCCAGCCGTCACCGCCGGCATGCTGGTCACCGGTAAGATTAGTGTTGTGCGTGCCCTACTCTACGTGTTAGTTCAGTGCTGTGGAGCTGTAGGAGGTACTGCTTCTTTGAAGGCTCTGCTGCCCGAAACTCTTCAAGGTGGTATGGGACACACTTCACTGACTAAAAACATTTTGCCAATGCAAGGACTTGGCATCGAGTTCTTCTTGGGATTCATTTTAATATTGACTGTGTTCGGAGTGTGCGACAGCAACAAGCCTGGTAAGATGAAACTGAAATATCGGCGGTATTTGTGTTGAGTATTTTTATACTAAATTTCTTAAAATCCAGACTCTAAATACATTGCTCCACTGGCTATTGGCCTAACTGTCACTTTGGGACACTTAGGAGCCATTGGGTTCACTGGTGCCAGTATGAATCCGGCCAGAACTTTTGGTACAGCTCTGATTCAAGGCGACTGGAGTAACCATTGGGTGAGCTCAAAATAATATTTTTGATTCAATCCAGAGAGGTTACTATACACATTCTCTTTTCAATCACAGGTCTACTGGGCTGGACCAATTCTCGGTGGCATTGCTGCGTCTCTGCTGTACACTCAAGCTTTCAGTGCTCCTCCCGCTCCCGTGGAGACATCTGCTGATAAGTACCGCACGAACTCGAGCGAAAAAGAGGTTAGCATTATTAAAATTATTAAATTTATTTGATTATTAAAATATTTACATATTCGTACTTATTCCAGATGAAGAGACTGGACGTATACGCCTCAGCCTAAGCTAAATCTCACAACCACATACGGATCATGTGTGATTTTGTGTTATTATTTAAACAAATTAACTGCACATCCGCAATTGCAATACTTAACCATGTTTCTATATTTCTATTTTATACTATGTTTAATTTTATTTTATTTCTTGATAAATTGCGCTAATCGTAATTCTATGAAGGAAAAATCGTGTATATGTATATTTTATGTATAAGAAGAATATCTATAGTATATGTAATTATATGTATAGTACATTTCTCAATATTATTCTTAGTTTTTATGTTTTCTATTTTAATACCATATCAGCGTGTTTTAAGAAAAAAACTATTAACAATGAACATCAATAAATTAAATTTGAAATAAACGGCCGTATTCGGCTTGTATTTTTGACAATGTGGCGCCATCTTCATAATATTCTGAAAGCAAGGTTTATATTGTTATTGGTGGCGACATCTAAGTAAAATGTTTACCTGCGCCAGTATTTAATTTCACCGCCCAATACGCCATCGCCAGCCAAAATCGCCAGATAGACATACAAATTGAGTCTAATTCCCTAAGCTTTAAAACTAAACACGATACACAAATCGCAGTCGCAGCACGAACCTGACAAAGCTGCCGTGCAATGTTTGGCTCTAAGAATATTAAATCTTCATTTTTGATTTAGTATGTTTTGAAAAACGCTGCACTCTTTTCCCAATGGCAAATGCAGAAGCACAGAAAAGTGTATTTCCTTGTTATAAAAGATACGTAATAAATACGAAATGAATTTTAATTCAGATATTTCATTTCTTTTGGAATGTATATGTTTTTTTTAATATACAAAACGTAGTGTTTTTAGTGCCAGTATCGCTTAACTAAAAAGCTTTACGATCTCCGAGGAGTTTTATCACAAACAATATTTTACGCCCGTAAATTTCTGATCGCACATATGTGAATGGCGTAAGAATAATCATTTGATTTGTTTCGAATGTCCAAGGCCAAGCACATTTGCTTTCTGACTGAAGATTACTTGAATATAAGATTCTCATTTCTCAGGTTTCTTACAAACAAATAGGAGTTGTTTATTGTTGATTGGTAAATAAAATAAAAATATATTTCATTTCAATTTTCCACATTTATTTTCATCACAATGTTATTTATTTTAGAGGGAGTCTCACTACAAAAAATGGATTATTGTTGACTATGTTTAGTAATCAAACTTATTGTTTTTGTTTGGGAGCACACTTAGGGCCGTTTTCTTCACTCGAAGTTGACTTTCAACTTGAGGATTTTACTTTCAACTTCCCGAATTCATTTTCTTCAGTCAAAGTTTAGTAGTTCCCGATTTCTCAACTTTCGAAAAAAGCACAAGTTGTAGAGGATCTTTGCGTTTTGACAAATTTTCAATTCTTCACTCTTTGCTTTATATCTCAGTCTTACATTTTTTTTTCGTTTAGTGATGTTATGCGTCAAGAAAATAAGTAAATAACAACAACAACAAAAAATCCATTTCATATCTGTCCCATGATTGGCCTGGGGCGGAAGAAAGCAACTACGATCGCCTGTCGAAAGCCTGTTCTTCTGCAATTTCTGTCAGCGAGCTCAATCTGGCTTTTGGAGTGAAAAAGAATGACTCCAGCGGCTGTAACAAATATGAAGAGGAAGACCGAGCGATGTGTTGAAGGCAACAAAACACAATAATTTTTTTTCTATAATAAATATATTTTTAATACAATTTAAAATAAAGAAATTGGTTTGTTATTATTATAATTGTTATTATGGTGATATTTGGCAGCCGTTTGAACAGTGATAAAGAGTCATCATCAGGTTTATCATTATCTTTACAAACAACAATATTTACTAAAAAAAGAATAATCGGCAAGTTAAAAATTGTCATTATTGCTGTCGAATTGCAGTTTAAAAGACAATTTCCCAAGAAAATTAAAAGAGCAAGTTGATAGCTAGCAGCCGGTTGAAAACATCTATTTCTGGTTAACTTCTAGTGAAGAAAAACGATTTTCTTCTTGCTTTTCAACTTGGCAAGTTTGCCTCAACCTGCGGTTAGTTTCAACAAGCCGGTTAGCTTCAACTTAATATAGTGAAGAAAACTGCCCTTAGTAGGTGCGCATTTTTGTATAATTAGCATCACATTTTTTATTTTTTTGGTGAACAAAAATATTTTTTTTTGTGGTACATTTTCAATTATTTGGTGGAAAATATTGAATTATTTGGAGTAAGCTAAATTGGATGCCTCAATTTAAGACCAACTTGTTTAAGCTTGTTAAGCAAGCTTTTTTTGCTTATATTGCATATTTTAGTACAAATGCCTATTTTTAGTGCATATTTAATTTTTTTAATCGAAAAACAAGCTAAAAGAAGAACAGCGGACACGAAATATTGATTTTTTATTATATAAAAAAGAATGTGTTATTAACAAACATACAAATTCTGGGGTAATAGAATTTAAATACGATCCAATTACATCCGTCAATGTAGAAAGAAGTTTTCTTTCTATAAAAACGTAATCAGTTCAAAAAGCAACCATTCTTTTTATTTTCAATTAGAAGAAAAATTAAAAGAAATATGTTTTATTTATTGCAAGAAAATATATTAAGTCCAAACTTAAACTAGTAATAAATATGTATACTTGTATGTATTATAATTCAAAGTTATAATGTAGATTGTACAAATTTTTAGTTTATCTATATTTTTTGCGCTTTTGGTGGTTAATCTAATGATAGGCTTTATCACCGAATAACAAATTATTATTATATTGTTTTGATGGAATATTTTATTTTTAAGTCCCTTTTCAAATAAAAAAAGATTGGAAACATTACGAAAACATGCATGTATAAGGATAAAGGTAATCTCTTTAGAGGTGCCTCACCACAAAAAAAAACAATTAAACCTGATTGGAATGACACATTAATCGAGAAAATAAGTTTTCAATTCAGTGGTGTATTAAAGATCTATTCATTGCTTTCCGTATTTTATATTTATAACAAATGAAATTGACTGAAACTGGGACAAATTTCTATCCCGGAGACTTATTGCGACATCAGGACAGATTTTTCATATCCAAGACAATCCAAATTATGTATGACGTGGCAATATTGCTGGAGCTTTATCCGGTTTTTTGGTAGTGACAACTTTGCAGAAATACCACTGCACTGAACTTGACAATTTTCGGTAGGTTTAGTATTAAATCTTTAAACCTTTTAAAAAAATCAAAAGTCTTATCGGAACTCAAAAAAACTTTTTTTTGTTAATCGAGTGCTTTAATCACGAATTATGTTTAATCAGGGCTGAGGAAAATATTGTTTGGTTCTCAATTACTCATATAAAATACTTATTTGTTTATTATAATAACTAACGGGTTACCCTTATAAGCTTTAAGTTGTATAATTTACAGTAAAAATCTTGTATAATAAAAACATACACATAACAAAATATTTGTACAATATAGCTAACATTTTACACATGTATATAAATATATAAAATAAATAATATAAATAATACAATAATACTTAGACAAAATAAGTCAACAGAAAAAAAGGATATATACATTAATATTTAAAATAGAACAGACTTTGGTAGTGCTTTTATTTTTTGCGAAAGACATCACGAGGTATAGTAAAATCCAAAGTAAAGTTATTAATATTAAAATTGATTATCATATTATTAGTTGGTTCAAATCTTTAATAATTGGTTATCTCTTGACGAAAAATAACAACAGAGCAAGTTCTTCTCTGTTGAGTGTTTAACGAAACTAAATTTAACAAATTCACATAAAGTTAATTCTTGACAAGGTCAAACAAAAATAAAACTGACGCATTGAATCTTCTACGTTCAAGAGATTCTAAAGACAACATTGAAGAATATGATTGTAAATCAAAACGAGCCCAGTTTATATTGCGTATTGCGTACAGCATTTTTTTGAAGGAAATCAATTTGAATATATTGGTTTCTGTATTTTTTACTCTAAGTGCGATCGTACATAAGCACAGTTAATAGATATGATATAATTTATATATTTTTTGTGTCATTCATGTTACAGCAAATTCTTTTTATAAACCCGAGCATACAATATGCCTTTGAAATTATGTGGTCAATGTTTTTTTATAAAATTACTTTCTTATCGAATATGGGGGGTTTTCTTCACTCGGTAGCACGATGCTAAAAAAGCAAGGGGATATTTCTATATCCTTGATAAATTTAGTTTCTTCTCAACGCAAATCGGAATTTAGCATTGAAATGAGTCTGCAATTGGCAGCATTCTAGCTTTGACATTGGAATGTGCTTATATTGCACAAGCTAAGCGTTTAGCATCTGAATATTTTCAATTTTTACTTATTTTTGTTTCTTTACTTCAATTTCATATGGTCCCAAATGGCTTCATACGACTTTCAATGATTAGCCACCCATGAATAATTAGAAATGCCCACCTCAACTTTTTTTTTGTGAGAAAGTTATTTTACAGGATCAAAAGTATCCCCAAACTATTTTTACTGAATAGCCATCATATCATAATAAAAAATGCCCACTTCAACTTATTTTATTTGATATTTCGTAAAATATATTTTACACGATCGTTTTTTTAAATGCTTCATTGCTAATTCCATCCAATTTTCTGCTTAAGGCGCCATTAGACGGGCTGTGACAACCACATATTTTGTCACAGATTGCCACAGATTGCCACAGATTGTGCCATAGCCCGTGTAATGTCATCACATATGTGTCACAGGTGGTCACAGATGAGAATATGTGGCTCGCCTGTGGCAGCC
>JAAAKO020060502.1:0-10296 GCA_010015015.2 Bolitophila cinerea | reverse complement strand
CGACAGCATAGCACTCACAGGATCATTCGTAGGTGTACTTAAGCTTCCTCACTGACGTCAAAGTAGAGTATTTTTGAAAAAGTATTATCCTTCACAAAGTTGAATTTCTGTTATATTTATTCATAAAAAATAAATATTTTTTTTGAAATAATATCTGCGTTAAATTTGGTAATTATTTACTACCGAAAAAAATATAAGTATATATATTATATATTTATATATATATATATATACAAATAGTAATATTTACCATGAATTAAAATTTTTGTTTATGACAATAAATCATTGCAAACATTATTTTACTTAGAAACTGATGGATTTACCTTTAATAAATAAAAAAACCGTTCAGACAATTTTATCCACAAAAATATTAGGCTTAGTTTTAAATTTAACTCATTATTTAGAAATGTTTGAACATGTCGAAATTTTGTACAAATTAATGATTTTTTAAATAATATTTCTAAAACATTTATTTCAAATGTTTTTTTTTGTTTTGGAAAAACCATTATATAAATTAACCCTGCTGATTGTCCAGAAGACTCAGTAGAATTTAAGTAAAAACATTTTAGAAATAACCATGCCAATCTGATAAAGATAAAACTGAATAAAATATGCACTAAACGTACACTGTGCAGATGACTGAGTTAAATTGGAGTAAAAAATATATCAAAAATTACCCTGCCGCTCTGAAACAGTAAAAATTGTAATGATGAAATGAACGCACTCTCTGTGGTGAATACTCAGTTAAATTTTGGTATACAAATATACCAAAAATTACCCTGACGCTCTGTGGTATAAAATAAAGGAAACCAAAAAAATGTTACTCTTACATAGAAAAAATTAAGTAAAACCGAGAGTAAACCATGTTTTAGAAATAAACCTGCTGCTCTCAGACAGTCAAAATTTGGGTAAAAACTATACAAAAAATAACCCTGGCCCTCAGAAACAGTAAAAATTTAGAAAAATCTGCACTGAACGTGGGCAGATGACTCAGTTAAATTTGAGTAAAACAGCAGAAATTACAGTTTAAAATGCTTTACTTTACTTTACTTTTATATATATATATAAAAATCAAATAAAATATTACTAAAAATGAAAATGTAATTTGGGTTTGACGGTATATACCCTAATTAATAAATTTTTGAACAAATATTTCCGAAGAGTTTGCGTTAAACTATTTTTTAACCGAATATTAACCGCGACGGTTATTTACTTGAATTTTTAACCCAAATTGTTACTTGGGATATTTTATGCTTGTTTTTGCTTTTTTTGCTTTTTTTTGCTTTTTTTTGTTTTTTACTGGTTTTTTAAAGTCAAAATAACCAATTAAGTTTCCACCTTAAATTTATTGGTAAGCTATTAATTAAAAATAATTTAGAAGTCCTACGAAGCCATTTAGCTCATAAGAATTTACAACACGTTCATGTTAAAAAAACTTTTTGACCAAACATAAAAAAGTTGGGAAGAGCATTTCTAATAAATTTTCAATAGTTTTTCAGTTAAAATAATTTGAAAGTCTCCTGACTTCATTTGGAGATAACTGTGGACAATATGAAAAGAAAAACCACCCTGACTAAACAAAAAAGTTGAGGAGGCATTAATAATTATTTATTGGTAGCTATTCAGTAAAAATATTAAAAAAGTCTTCAGAGTTCATTTAGGAATAGCTGTGACGCATAGAATAAAACACCCCTTTTGACTAAACAAAAAAAAATAGGTGTGAATTTCAAAAAAAAAAAAAATTAGGTGTGAATTTCTAAATATTTATAAACGGTTAATCAGTTGCAATAATTTGGAAGTCCTATTAAGCCATTTGGGGCCTTGGCAAAAAAAATCCACCCTGTAAAATATGTTTTTAACCAAACAAAAACAAGTGAGGTGTGGCATTTGAATTTAATTCACGATAGCTCTCCAGTTAAAAAAATATTTGAAAGTCGTACGAAGCCATTTGGGGATAATTTTGGAGATTAGTCAAAAAAAAGATAGTTTTCGTCTCCGTACATAGTTTTGCCGTCACATTTGCCCGTCGACCAGCAGATGGATTTTGTCTTGCCGTGAGTGAGTGAGTGAGTGAGTGAGTGAGTGACGTCGTGACTCACAGCAAGCTCACTCACTTGTTGGGCTCATATTTCGCCGCTTCGCGATTCTGTTTAAAAAAATGAGTGTGCTTTATAAACTCATTTCGCCATGGAAATAAACGAGTTTTGACAGCATCAAACCATTTATATTTTTTATTTGTTAATGTTTACGTTTCTGGTGTGTTATTGAATTAAAAAATAATTCCTGATTTTGAATCATCTGAAAACGAATTTAAGAGGCTCTTCAGAATGACAAAAAGTATATGTCAAAGATTTATAGAGCTTATTTCACCATACATGCGCCAAACACTGCAGAGTCATGGTTTGTCTATAAAATTAAGAGTTCTGTGTGCTCTTCGTTTTTTTGCTACAGGTAGAAAGTTAGTTAATATATATTTAACTACTATAATAGTATAATTTAGGATCATACCAGCGGCCTGTTGGACAAGATTTTTTTTGTCTATTTCTCAGTCAGCTGTCTCGCGTAGTATTTCAGAGGAATCAGAAGCAATTTTACAACTTGCTGTACCATACTTGCAATTCCCAAAAGGAGAAGAAATACTTGAAATAAAACAAGAGTTACTCAAATTTCAGATATATTTATATAAATATATATATATGTTTTCATTTTTCTACAGATTCTATAACAAATTTGAAATGCCCGGAGTAGTTGGACTTATTAATGGTACACACATTTCTATAAAGAAACCACCCAAAGATGTGGAGTATGCGTACTACTCTGTTCGAAAATCTTGCCATACTAAGAATGTACAAATTGTAACCTATACAAATATACTAATTTTGTTTACTTATACAATTTTTTTTTTCAGATATGTGATTTTAATCTCAAAATTCGCAGTATAAATGCCAAATTTGGTGGGTCTGCACATGACAGTCATATTTGGAATAATTCCATTTTAAAAACTAAAATGCATTTAGATTATGAATCTGGAACTAGAAACACTTGGTTGCTAGGTAAATACCATTATAAATTATAGGTATTTAATTATTTATTTACATATATCTGTAGGAGATAGTGGTTATGGACAACAGCCTTGGCTGCAAACCCCAATTTCTCGAACACAAAACAATAAAGAAGACAAATATAATGTGTCTCATCAAAAGGCCCGTCATCCCGTAGAAAGGTGTATTGGTGTGCTTAAAAGTAGATTCAGATGTCTCTATGCCGACAAAGAATATTAATGTACTCCCCTACGGTAGCTGGAAAAATTATAAATGCGTGTGCAATTTTGCATAATATTATGATAACTGAAAAGTATCCATTACCTCCGGAAGATAAAATAGCTGATCAAATCAATGATGCTGACGATAAAGATGACGTTAGTACAGATTTGCAACCTGATCAAATCAAAAATGTGGGCATAAACACAATTAATTCTTTAGTTGATTTGATTTTTTTTAAGAATGTATTTAAATAAAATATAAATATATTATTAATTTTATATATTATTATTCCTTCTTTTTTCTTTCTTATCCTTTAAAACTAATTTTTTTTGTTGGGTTTCAAGAAGCGCTTCAAAGCTCAAAGCAATTCTTAAATGCACATCTATTTTTTTTTCAAAATCGGTAATTTCATTTGAGACCGCAGATGACTGTTGAATAAAAGAATTAAGCATTAAGATAAATGAAAAAAAAATGTAAATACTGTTTTTATTTTTTTCGGAGCTGATGGTGGAGTTTCAATAGTTGTTTTTTCAATGAAGGCGTCACTGTAGAAATCTGTATATTACAATTACAATATTTAATATAATATAAATGTTAATATTAATTGCAAAAAAATATACTTACATGGCCAAGCCCAATAATTTCATTGTCGCCTTCAACTACATCAATTGAAATTACAGCTATGATGCGTTGATCCAGACTATTCATCTGTTGTATTGGGGTAGTACCATTAGTGCCGCTCTTGGTTTGTTGCGCTTTAATTGCGGTATATCGGCTTTTCACTCTAATTCTATATGTAAATATAATATTAAAATAAAAGATATAATTAAAACGTGTTGTTTTTAAATACCTCTGGTCATCCCAATACTTTTTCCATGCCGGACCGTCTTTCTTTGCTCCACCAATGCTATTAAGACTAACTGATAAAGCTGACCACTTTTCAGCTAGAGCAGATCTACCATTTTGTGCAGATGTGAATCTAAAATAGAAAATATTTTATAATGCATAAATATTATATTAAAAATTGTATTGGATATGTTTTTGAAATTTTTCGTGAGACCTCACAAGCCCAAAAAAATCAAGTTAGAAACGCAATTTATGATCAGCATACTTCTCGCCTTTTGGGATTCGCTCACATGAGCAAACTCACAAAAGATAGAATCCACCTGCAGTACACAAGACTGAAGAATACACTAATGAACTTAATAACACTAAAGCAGCAAAAACAATTAACGCAATTAGACATTTTCGCGCCTTATATTTGTGTTTATTTTAATGTACCGCAACAATGACATAAGTCCTAGGCGATGACATGAAAACCATTACAACATTTAATATGCATTTGGAAAATTTATATCAGTACACAACTGATGAAAATGTGAAAATGCATTTCATTAATATATATATAGTTATATATATATACGAGACGTATACATTTATACAAATGCACAATATGCATTCTCGCGTGGATGCATTGCCTGGGACGAAAATATACTTCTCTCTCTGTTTTGTGGGTTTTGCCAATTTTCGTCGTTATATGCACTATTTTGCGTCGGTGTATGTGTTCGTGTGTGTGTGTGTGTGTGTTTTTGTGTTTATGTTTGTAAAGGTTTATGTTGAATGTACAGGAACTATAAATAGAAATATCGATCGACCAATATAACGTTCCGTGTCGGCTGAGCTGACTCCGTTCAGCGCAAGCATATAAGTATAATACATAAATGTACCCAAAACCATATAAATTATATATATACATCCATAATATGTTATGTACATTACAACATATATATATGCATTCATGCTAACACATATAAAATATATAATACACGCAATTTGGTGCGAATTTTATGCAAAACTGTAAATATATGTATAGAAGAGCCTGCGCGCCAGCTTGTTGTTCTAATATCAAATCCGCCGGAGCTGTTTTGAACGCCGGTTTTACAAATGAGATATTAATAATTGAAATTTTAGCGTTCCGTTTTTAACGGGCTGTTGTGCGGGTACGGGTTAAGGAGCAGGGGGTACTTTTGGTGATGTGCGGTCATACCCTTTGGGATTTACACTGGTGTGGTTTTAACCCTATATCATATTAATGCATACTGTATGTATTTTATATAGTATATAAACATATGTGTGATTACAGATTTTACCAACTAATCCTCGATGGTTTGACTAATGCTTATTTCGAATTCACGGAGCTTTATTTAATAATATGCGTAGAATGAGATTACGGTTGTTTGTTAAGTTTTCCAAGTTGGGCGTTTATAGTCGTAATTTAATTGTATATATTGTGGTATTTATTGGAAGATAAAAACCATCAAAGAGATTGAAATTTTTAAAAAGTTTCATTGGTTGGCATATATTTCAATATAACAGGTTAGGGGGTTATCTTTCTGTAAATTTAAAATCTTTATATAAGGTTGTCAAAAAAATAAAATTGGTTACAATCATCCGATTTAAGTCAAATATGCGCCGTTTTGTGCGATGACTAGTTCCCAACGAGATGCCAACTTCATAATGCTCCTCTTATAGAAACTCGCTTCCTTATTGGCAAAAAACTTGGATAGCCAATTTTTATAGGCCTCTTTTTTGGCCAACTTCTGACTACCAAGCTCGTTCGCCATGGACAGAAACAGGTGGTAATCACTTGGTGCCAGGTCCGGAATATACGGTAGATGCAAAAGAACCTCCCATCGGAGCTCCCGGAGCTTCTGGCTCGTCACCAAAGATATGTGTGGCTTGGCGTTGTCCTGATGGAAGATAATTCGGCCTCTGTTGATCAAAGATGGCCTCTTCTGCATGAATGCTGGCTTCAAGCGGTCCAGTTGTTGCAGTAGATGTCCGAATTGATCGTTTGACCATAGGGGAGCAGCTCATAGTGGATGATTCCCTGCCAATCCCACCAAACACACAGCAGAACCTTCCTGGCCGTCAATCAGGGCTTGGCCATATATAATATACATAAAAGTAAAAACTATAACTATAAATATATGTGTGATTGTGTGTATATCTACCTTAATGTAATACCTGGTGAGGGTTAAGCGTGATGATCTCTGCTGTTGGCGCATTTTGGGCTTAATGAATTGTGGATGGGGTCCCGGATGCTGGCCGCCACGTGAATCCGGACAATCTGTTCGTCGAATTTTCTGGTTTGGTTATTTAGGTTACATCAATGGATTTATAGGAGTTTCTTTGGTCTCCTGATCCTTGCCTCATCTTGTCGGTGTTGTCTCTCGCGTCTTGTATGATCGGTATTTCTTCTTTGGTACAATTTCTTGTTGCGACTTGCTACGTTGAGATCTCGAGGGGAAAAGGGGCGAGTTTCGTCTCGTCACGGTCATCGCGGCTTCCGTCGTCATCGTCAGCTGACTTCTCACGATACTCTTGGTACGGAAACTCAACAAAAGATTTTTTTTATTTAACACGATCTTAACCCTATTCTGACTTCTGTTTTTTTATTTTTGAGTGTAAGTGTTGTGTTGTTTATGTGTAACTTAAAATTAAATAAAATCAATAAATAATATAATAATTCCAAGTACTTTATATGTATTTGGTTAGTCTTTACAAACCCGTGAACAAATTCCTTGCCAGTGCGATTTGAACACAACACAATGCCACTGAATGGTTTTTAATTGTACCTAATATTTTTAATAGATTTTTTAAATATGGTTTTATTCATAACAAAAAAAAATCTATAACAATATGTTTTTATTATATATTCATTTTGAATATTAAAGTTTAGTTTCGCTGCATATTTTTTGGTAGCGAATCTTTCTGGAGCTTTGTAGTAGTAGTATAAGATATATATTTTTTAAAGTTATGTAAAGATGGTGTTGAATATCATTTATTTAAGTCAAACACCGTCACACTCATAAATATTTTGGCCACTTACCAACTTTGGGTTCATGCAATTTTCCACTTGTTTTTAAAACCACTGCTTAAAGTTGGCTCATAAAATCTGCAGTCCAAGAACAAATTACGTTTTCGATAAATTTAAGGAATAAAAGATCAATAATATGAATTTTAATAATTTTTCATTTAAAAATTCGTTTAATTAAAAAAAATAAAAAGACAAATAATAGCAGCAATATCGATACTATCACTACAAACGAGTAATTAATAAATCATAAGAACCAAAAAAAAAAACATAAAATAAATCGGATAATAGAAAACTCAATCACGTCCCTGGACGAAATGTTACCTAAATTACCAAAGATCAAATTTTTATGAATCTTATTATTTTTGGTAATTACACATGTTTTGTGCTCACCCCCACCTAATGTTACATACAATACATCTTAAATTAAATTTACCGCTTTCGTTTAGTGTTCACTTCCTATATATACAATGCGAAATATAAATGATTAACTACTAATTGGGTTTGTGCTATGGGTCCTGCGGGTGGTTGGCATCAAAGTGGCGTGGCATGGCTGGAAAGATTAATGAGCGTGCGCCCGTCGTTCAATCGTTTGAGTAAATCTTATCTTGGCTACACAATGACGTTTTCATTTCTTTGCAATTTAGCCTCCCGCGCGTACATCAATAAATGATTTCAACACATACTACTATGAATTCTATATACATTTTATATAAAGAACACACACGTTCCAATACAATAGAACAAATATATAAAGTATATAAATGAAGAAGTTTACGTTTCTTGACAGATATATATATACGGAACACCTCGCTTGTGCTGCTGACGATGATGAATCCCACATGACCGCTCCGCAGAAGCGTTCCGGTTCAAACGATTGTTTCTGGGATGAGTGAGTGTGTTTACGATTTTAATCAAAAGATATTCTCGGTGTCAGGAGCTATTGTGTTAAAGTTAATCGAATTCGACAGGCTATATTGATTATAAATCGATTTCTCGTTGTTATATCCTGAAATGTACAATTACGCTGGATCGGCGTAAAAACCTTGAATGACGTAGTTTTTTGGAATCCCAAGTTCTAGCCCACAAATAATTGTCTCGCTCCAACATCCGCTGAGGTATAGCATAAGTGCCTTTCTCACTTCCGCCTTGATGAAGAGGTGACAGGCCCTATAAGACTTCCTTTACAGATGTGGGACTAGTTTTCATGGAACTTGAACAGCAAAACAGACAAGGTTGCGAGTGGTTTAAAATTATGGGTAAGTAAAAAACCAGTGGATCACTTTGAGGGACAACCTACAAGACTTAATTTATATAATAAATGTATACATTTTTTATCAAAAAGCCGCGGATAACATTGGCACCAGTCAACCGTGTCATCCTGCCTTGTGTGTGAAAAGCTATTCTACAACGTTTTGGTAAGGCGGTATAATTTTCCGAAATCACAGATTTTCTGCGTTTTATAGACATGATATTGAATTTTTTAAAAGCGTGCAATTCGCTTTTCAAAATTCCCACGTCGAATAAACAAAAAAAAGAACAAATCCGAAATAATTATTTATTTTCTTACAGAGCGAACATTTTCGTAACTGTACTGACAATGTACTGTACGATGCTAACTAGGGGATTTTCAGGTTCTGCTCTTCCATGATTGCCTGCTCTCGACCGCCGCAGGTGATATTTTTCAGGGCATTCCATGGCGAAAGTGCAGTTTAGAATTTTTCCCTGAGACTTTTTCCCCTCTCGCCAACACCGAAAAACATAATATTATGTCAAGGAAATGAACCCTTTTAAAATGTGAGGGGTTCAATGATTTAGTACAAAATTAGAAAAATTTTGATTTCGGAGCGTTCCGAGAAGTGTGATATAAAATTAAAGGAATTTAAAAAATCTATAATTAAAAAATGAATACCCATTATTCAAGAGTTATTTAAAATAAGCTAATTTTTTATACAATTTACTATGTATGTAAACGAAAAAAAATTATACGATTATTTTGTAAAAGGTCAAACCTATAATGTCCTTTGGTTTTTAATTCCGTGGACACCCTCATTAGGGCAGTGTACGCATAATAAGGTTTTAGGCCATTTAAACAGTTCGTGGTCGGCTGACTCATACGAAATTAAACAAAATCTAACAAATGTATGGAGAATATTTTTTTGGCAATAGGGGTCTACGGCCCAAATAAATTAAGAGCTCTCTTTATATGAAATTTTAGGTTTTTTAAATATCTCCTGAAAGAGCGTTAAAATCCCTTCTACCCTTTTTTAATTAAAGATATTTTAAAAACCTTTATTTTGATACCAAACACACTTCCCTTGAATCACGGAATGTGATAATTTTTAAACAATTCTTTTAACCCCTTTCCTAAATATAAAATGTTGTTTTCAGGTGTTGAGGGGTTTCTTATCTAAACCTCTTTGGGTCAGTGGTTGTTGGCATTTGATACAATGTCGCCAATCCTAGATTCTGGATTGGTTGATTTTCATTACAACATATCAAAACAAAAACGCTGTCAAACATTTTAAATATTTTCATTTTGATATTACGTAGGCTTTAAATTGGGATTAGTACACGATTTAAAACACGTAAAAGGTAAAACCATAATAAATGTTGCGAAATCGGTTTTCTCTTTATTATTTTTATTTTGTTGTGTTTTATTGTATTTTTTTAAATTGTGTTAAGAACGTGTTAAGCTCTAACAAAAAACGTGTTTAAATGATTATTTTAACAAAATGTTTCTAATATAACTGCTAACATTCATTTTAATATCAAAAAATATGAATGTAAAGAAAATTAAAATATACTAACCTATATTATATATTTTTTAATAGAACACAACACTCAATAAGTCCGTATGATGAAATAATAATCCATATGATTTGTAGGAAGTACTAACTTAAAAATTAATAACTGACCTACAGTATGCTGCTGTTTTGTGTGTCACGTTTTCATATATGTCAATATAGCAAACAGTAACCCAGAAACAGTTATAAACACTAGCGTACATAAGGAAGTGAAAATGAACAATGAAAATGTGAATATAGACAATAATATGAGTATAGAAGATTGTTCTCACAAAAAAAAACAAGATAAATATAATTGGACCACCGTAGAAAATAAGAGAAAAAGGAGCCCAAATCATCCACAACTTCA
>JAAAKO020060501.1:0-24836 GCA_010015015.2 Bolitophila cinerea | reverse complement strand
AACTTGCTGTTCAACTTGGCAAGTTTGTCTCAACTGGCGGTTGGTTTCAACCTGCCGGTTAGCTTCAACTTGTGATACTGAAGAAAATGACCCTATACAATGAAAGTAAAAAACGTTTATACAACTGACAGCTGTCAATGAACTTAAGTACATAAAAACAATAATTTCGCGGTAAACATAATTATATACAGGTTGGGGAAGACGTAACCGCTTAGCCACATTTAATACCTACAAAACGACATATCTCGCGGCGTATCTTACTGTTGACACAAAAAGTATGTTCCACGTCCATGCAAAGCAAACATAAATACCAGAAAATACCTTTTTGCTGAGGAGTGTGCACTCTAAATAACTCAGATTTATTCCGAACAAAAATGCTTCTCGGATGCAACTTGAGTTCAGTAAGTAGGAACTTGGATTATCTTCTCTATTATAGCTCGATTTTTTATACCTAATATACAAAAATCGATGAATAAAATGGTTCGAATCCAGCTCGGAAACAGTTTTATAATAAACTATAATGAATTCTAAAACAGTTTGAATAGAACTTGAAAAAATATCTATATTTCTTATGCCCGATTTCTTCAGATTTTATTTAACTCGAGATTAAATAAAATGAGGTTAAATTTAACCGCGGGTTAAAATTGTATCGGGTTTCTTTACGCCCACAAACGTTTTACTAAACTCGGGTTAGAAAACCTCTGGTAACACTGTATAGCGAATTTAGAGGCGAATTGGAATAACTTTATTTGTAATACACATCAATCTATAATATATATAATTTCATAATATGCATATATTTCACAGTTAAGAGTTAACAATAAAATCTAGTTTTGTATAATTTTGTAAATAAAAAACACGATAGATTTATTTCACCCACTAACATATACGCGCAGCTGACATTTCAACGTCGTTAGATATTGAATTTTGTTTGAAAAATCGTCGAATCATAACCTAACAAATTATCGAACTGTCAGAATATTGCATTAGTATGCGAGTGAGCCGTGTACGCATTGTGTACAAAAAATTTGATGAAATACCTCTATTGTACTTTTACATTGTATTAATTCATTTAATTCTATTGTAAAATCTTATAAAGTCAATTAATGAAATAATCGGAACAATCACAAAGGACAGCTGTCAAATTTCAGAGATGCCGCTTGCCCAGAAAAAAATGGCGCCAAAATTAAATCGGGCACTCTTATTGGGACACACTATAGTTGAAAGTATGTGAATAAAAGAGACTTTGAGACATGGTCCAAAAATAGAGAACTCTAAATAGAGACCAACTACGATGCCTGTTATCCTTTCCACCTCACTTTCCACTTCTCTCTAGCTATAAGTTAAATTTTAGTAACCTTATTGTCACTTTTCTAATCTATATGTATCACTATGTATAACACTAGTCTTTTGATACCTTAATAAACCAATTTAATAATATTAAAAATAATATAAACAGTACAATATACATACTTGTAACAATGAGCAATGGCTCTGGCCAGTCCATTTCCAGAACCGCACGGAACAATGCCAATGCTGACCTCGTCCACGACGCGTTCCCAGTCGGCACGCTCAAACAGTCCGTTCACCACCTCATAGTAGATACCATCACCTCCGACCACCACGATGTAGCGCCAGCCAAACACATCCTTGGTGCGCACAAACTCTCGAGCATAGTTCGCGTACTTTGTGACCTGCAACTCGTACGGAATCTCAGCCTCCACAAAAATCGGAGCAACACGCTGCTGAAACGTTTCGCGTGCCTTGCCCGAGCCCGACTTGGGATTCAACAGTACCAAAACCTTCCGGGTGTCCTTCAGCATGTACGACAGTGTCGGCAATTCTTCGCACAGCAAATGCTTTATGGCTGCCCGCCACTTTTGCGCCTCGCGATTATTGTCCTCGTGCTTGTCGAACGACCGGAAACGTAAGGTGATCGTTGTGCGTTCGCGTCGACCACCGCCACGACGATTCTTCTTCAGAATGTACGCGTAAATGTACAGGTAAGCACTCACATCGGACTCATCCAGATCCCCAGAGTTCTCTTCGACCACCTTGAGCTGTTGATTGCCACCCGGCATTGAGGTGCACGCACACGCTGATGTCGCATTGCGTTTTCGTTTGCTGCGCAGACACCGACATCCGATAATGTCCGGTACTAGGATTGTCTGTTCCTTGGACGTGCCATTGCTTTCCTTGCGCAGGCTTAGACCTTTCTCGGTGAGTCGCACCTGAAATACGGTATTCTTTTTTGAGCTAATGTAGAATGTTTCGACAAGGTAAATGGACGGTTTATCGTAGCCCGGCGGTCGGGTAGGACTGTGTGTCACTGAATTGTCACGCGAGTCTTCGTCCACCGACTGGTGGTGGTGGTCCTGGGTTTTAACTGTTTCGCCCATTTCGCGCGCAATCGATACTCTCGCAATAGCAACAACAACAACAACAGCAGCTAAACTGCATTCAGTCCGCAAGCATATATATAGGCTCACCGATTGCACTATACACAGAACTGTATATAGTGTCTAATTATATGCGTGCGTCTGTGTGTGTGTGTGTGTGTGTGTTTTATGTCATACACTCTTGCGCAACACAAAAAATGTTAAAAGTCCAAAACTTTAAATGCGATAAGCACACAAAACCCGCGAAATAAAATCCAACAAAAGCTCAACGTTGTTTTTGGATTTATTTATTTTACGTAAGACATGCCGCAGTTAAAAACCAAACACATAAATCATCCACTTCTATGGGACACATTCACCACAGCGCAGCACCGTTGGCGTTCACCATGTCGCTACACTATTCCGTATATACTGCTGACCACCCACTGAAAATCGCACCCACTTCTTGGAACGTACACTGAACACAGGGACGACACGCACGCGCTCACGCAAGTGTACACACACCGACACCGACACCGACACACTAACAGACCGCGCGCGTATATATATATAGTATGTAAAAGGGCGGCGAGGAGAAAGAATAATAGAATAATACTTCAAATCTCTATTATATCAACACAATAATACTGTATAATGATGTTATTGCTTTATCATTTATCCACACTATCGCTCGCGCTCGGATAGGTCGCAAGATTAGCTGTAAATGATTGAAAAATGTAATACTATATAAATTGAGTGTGTGCACTTGAATTGTGTGAGGACACTGTGTGCAACTGTGTGCCACTGTGTGTGTGGAGCTGTAATTAATTGAAATGGACTCCCACACGAATTTTATATACATATATATATATGCTTTTTTTGTATACACTGTCACTGCACCTGCACTCGCGCGAAATATTGCAACGCGACGACGGTGGGTCCGTTCGCGTGTGTGTATCTGCACTCACTGTGACAAGTGAATTCCACGACCGATTGTCTTGGGGCTATACGCTATATGTGTGTGCGCTGTGCGCTTCCCGTGCTCCACCACGAACGAACCGTCTCAACTTAAAACACACACACAGTAAACACTCGTAAAATTTATAACTAAAAACCTCGGTTCTGTTTGCATGTTTGTTTACAGTGTAGCGGTGTAGCGATTTGTTTTGAGAGCGAGTTTGACGTTTCGTTTTAGTACAAGCTTTGGAACGCCTTTGGTGGTTTGCATGCGGCCTGTCGGTGCCCAGCCGGACATAGTATTACGTGCAATGAAATTGATTAATAATTATTAGCAAATGCACGGTTTAGGGGCAGTGACCATAGACTTTATATATAGACACAAAATGGACCAATGTTTCTATATACGGACTTGTAATGAACATCTCTTCAATCCGAAGCAGTATTTTAGTTACTTTTGTCGTCCGTCAACAGATCGTTTATTTACGCGCATATTTTGAAAATACAAATATGTTTTTAAGAATTATATCATTCAATTGCTCGAAAAATAGTGTAGAACATGATGAAATTTTCAAATAGTATTAACCTAATACATTTTAACAAATTTACGCGGTCATATCGTCTTCAAACTATGAAAATACATTTTATTTTACAAGAGAAAATCGTGTTTTAAAATGTTCTAAAAGGTCTAAAACCTAAAATATTTTGAGCTTGAATACAGATGATTATTGCTTTTAGGCTGTGACGTAAAAAAGTTGTACGCGATAACCGCTATCGCTCATGCTCACTAGAATCGCTGTTTTTGTAAAGAGGTGGACACCGATTGGCAAATCTACAGTTTAGGGGCGTTGACGTTAAAATAAAAAGTTCTACCCAATATTGATGGAAATGAGCCCCTGAGTACGTACGGCCCCGTATTCTTTGAACATTTAACGATAATTTTATCTTCTATTTTGACAGTTGTTTGAATGGAAACTGTCAAATTTGTCGATAAAATAGTAGATACAAATATCGTTAAAAGTTCACAGATCGCGTCGTTCGCCATCCCCCTTAGGGAAAGGTGTGATGGTTGGTTAATGTTAATTAAAAAATGCTTTCGATTCATTTAGATTTAAATAAAAAATAACTGCATAATTATTATTTTTTTTTTGTATTTTTTTCTATTTTTTCCTCCCAGATGATTTGGGGGGCTCCTAACTTTGTTGGGTTAGCAAGGCATCACATTTTTGCTTTACTATAACAACGCTATAAACTGGCGGATTCTGGGAAGTAGAATCGTACAAAAAAACATGTAATCAAAAGCCATTTTTTTAACCTTAAAACAAAAAAAGTTCCATACAAACTTTAACCCCCTTCTCCCCTCAAAGGAGGCATAGCGAACGACGCGATCTAAAGCCTGATTCGTACTCAAGGGGTTCGTCTCATCAAAATAAGGTACTAAACTAAAGTTTAGGGGCTCCGTTGTCCGATCCTAAAATGTTAGTTTAGCCCACTAATTTGTGAAACAAGTGTAATTATGAGGTTATGTTGAGTGCTATGTTGATGTAAATGCAAACACAGATGTAGAGAAAAAAAGTTTTATAAGGTGGGGTTAATTATGTTACAATAATGTATAAGACGAGTGGGGTAAAACATCGTTATTTAGCGTTACGTTATATAGATGATTAAGAGAGGAGGGTTGGAAAAAGTAGAATATATAGTCTATAAGTTGGTTAAAAAGTGTCATAAATTATGTATGGTCGTCTTTAAAGAGAGATTTAGGGAAAGTTACCATAATCACGGAATGCACGAGAATCCCCTTATAAAAGGGGGAATAGAAAGTTCAAAATCTCGTGTTTTAAAATGATTTAAGGGGGCGAAGTTCCAATGACAACAAACTAATCAGATAATTCCTAATTTTTTTTTAGGAGTAAGGAAAAAATCTACGCTTTACTGTAGAACCAATTTTTAACTTTTTTTGTTTCCACCATAACATATGAGTTATTAGAATATTAACGACTTTTGGGTGTTTAACTACGGACAAAATGTTGTTTTTGGTCACTATTTACCATTCGTATTTATTTTTTTATTTTAAATCAGGGAATCGGAGCGAAGAGAATGGGTTTTTGCCGGAGCGGTAGTGGAGTGGTGTTGGAGCGACATTTTATACCGCTCCGTTTCCCTGCTTTAAACTGACTAAAAGTGAATGCAAAAAGAATCTCTACCAAAGATCAGCCAAATCGATTTATTTTAAATAGTATCTTTTAGCCTAAACTATACACTTTTGTCTCCATATATGTGTTGGTGGGGAGAAACCCCTAAACACAAAATAAATTAAGATAAAGCTAAAAACTGAAAATCTAGTTATTGGAGCCATGGAACCCCTTTTTAGGGCAGGTTCGGCTCCATATCTTTTTTGACAAATCAAACATTAGATCGTGGTCGTCTGTCTTATAGGAAATTGAACAAAATCATAGAACTGTATAGAGATTTGACGTTTATAAGCATATCTCAGATATTTTTCATTTATAAGGGGTTCATTTCCTAGGAATTTCCCTTAAAAAGGGGGTGGAGTAAGGGCGTTCTACGATCCTAAATACAAAACTGCATTTCCGCCGGTCTCTGGGATCATTGGATGGACAATCTCGAAATGGCTTTTCTGAATCTCCAGTTGAATCGACCCAGGGATAAGCTTAAAAGAGGGATATAATTCTGCTTAGACAGGTCCAAAAAATATTAAAAGGGCAGTCTATAAATAACGGTTTAGGGGGAGATATGCAAATGTGGTTACGATGTGTTACGGAGGGAGGAGGGGTTGAGCTGTTGTTTCGTAACCAAATAAAATTATAATTTATTAATTAAAACATACGATTTTAAAATTGTTTATATTTTTCGACCTTTTAGAATTTACAATACTGTTTTAGAGGGGGGGGGGTTAAGGGTTTTGCTACGTAATCGTAGGAGTGGTCTATGCCTAAACTGCACTTATATCCCAAAGAGGTTTCGAAGAGGAACCCTCAAACACCGTATCAGTATCAGTCGACCATGAAGTAGGGTTTAAATAACCTAAAACCATATTAGGCTTACACTGCCCTAAAAGGGTGCCTAGGGTCTTAAAAACTAAAGGTTGTATTAATTTGACCTTTTTCAAAATATTGGCATCCTTTTTAACGTACCCCCTCCTCCTTCCCTCTTCCCCCTAAAGAAAATTATATGAAATATGACTTTTTTTAATATCTCCTGAATAAGGGGTCCCTTTTATTTTTAAACTATAGATATTTTAAATACCTTTAATTTGATACCAAAAACACAACCACGCTGCCCGGAACGCTCCGAATACTTTACTATTTTTTTACCAAATCTTTGAACCCCTCTCACCCCTTAGGGGTTCGTTTCCTACACTTAATATGTTATTGTTATGTTATGTTATTCGGTGTTAGGTATACCCCCTTAAAAGGGGAAGGGAGGGAATACCCAGGCACAAAAGCCTAAACTGCAAAACGCCGATGAAAAAAATTACTTGTAGCTAATATTTGTTTGCGCAACACAATTCTTATTGCGTGCATAGCTCGTATGACCTTGTAACGTCCGGCTGGGTCATCAGAATCGTGTCGCGTGTGTTCTGTGATGCGTTCTGCTTGTTGTGCAGTGCGTGTGAATGCGTGCGACAGCCCAAAAGTACGTACGTCTCGGCTGCATCACCGCCGCACGACGGCCGCACACACTTGTTGCGTCAAAAGAGTCAAACAAAACATTTAGTACACAAAATGGACGTTAGAGATTTGAATGCATCGCATCGACCGCCGACAAAAAAGCAAAAAAAGACCGTCTGCAACGCCAATTTAACGCAATTCTCGATCGAAACCTATTTCATATGGTTCAGCGCTCTAATATTCCTCACCGAACTCGTCGTTGGTAAGTCGTCTACGTACAAAATTTACCAAAACTCTAGTGCTCCACATGAAGCCTACAATTTTGTTTATGTTTTGTACATGCGTTTTGGTGTGTGTGAGTGTGTGTGTGTGTGTGTTTCTGTTTGTACAAGTCTGTACGTGCTCGAGCATGCTGATGTCAATAAATGCAATCACATCTTATCATCAAATATTATTCTTTGTTTCAATTTTCTAGATGTTTGGCTGGCGTCAATATACTTTCACAGAAATCAGCTGGAATGGGGCTGGATCACATTGGGCATCATTGTGATGCCTCTGGTTCTGTGTCAAGTGTACTCGGTGTGGCTGCTGCGATCGGACAGCACCATCCGTGCGACTGCATTGGTCATGCACTTTTTATTGCTCGGCATTCCGTATAGGTTTGTCATCAGCGCATATAAAATTAATTATTGACCTAATTGAGAATCTCTAAATTGCATATAGGTACCAGAATATCTTGCGCAAGGTCGACAAGGATAAGGTTGTCAATCTCGAGGTGCACTTTATACGGGAACGCATTCGGGATGTAAATGCCATTCAAACGGTTAATGCCATTTTTCAGTATTGTCCACAATTTTTGTTCCAGTCGTTTTTGATTGTCTATCAACGGTACAAATGTGTGATTACTGGTGGGTTCTATGGAATAAAACTAAAAAAAACATGTATTAAAATATAATACAATTAATTTTCAGGCGTTTCCGCAGGCCTGGCTGGCTTCTCTTTTGTATGGCACGTTTTTATACATTTTTATTACTGTATAAAACGATACAACGAGGACGTGACGTTTGAAACGAACGGAAGCACTCGAATCATTGATAATCTATCCACGTCCTTGAATGAGCACAGTCGCACCATATCACATGTGCGCGGAGGCTCAGCTGGCTCGTCTATTATCTCTAATAACATTTCGCAGGCTACAGCGAGTAGCCTAAGCGAGAATCTAAAGAACTTCGAGAAACCCATGTACAAAACCGATGACAAGAATCTCATGTCTAAAAAACACGGACCCAAGAATGTCGAGAAGAGCAAAATATTTGGATTCAACAAGCGCAAACCGATCTACGAGCAGGAAGATTTCGATCTGTACGAGAGCAATAATATTTCGACAGTGTTTTTCGAGGTAGACGAAAGTGGTACGTCCACCAAATTTCACGATGCTTCGCTGGCGAGCAACAAAGAGCTAGACAATTTCATTAACGAGAACAGTACGAACGTTAATATCTCAAAGTGTTTCAAGTTCAATGCGGACAAGTCATGTGCAGACGATGATCCAAAGTGCACGAAAGCAATGGTATCGAATTGTGGTGATGCGGCGGCGGCTGCGTTGTGCGAGAATCGAAACAGTATGCTGAAGCGCAAGGGCATCTGTTCGTCCCAGGAAATGCTGCATCTCGTGGACATTATGAACGATCACATTTCACCGGAGCAAGTAGATGTGCTCGCAAAGAGCTTGGTGGAGTTCGGTGGTGACGAGAGTTTGCAAACGGAGTCCGAGCACGATGATCTGGACAACTCAAAGCTACTGGAACAGTTTCCGGATACAATTGATGATAAACTTCTAGAGAACATCGATGCGGCTATTTACGAGAATCAGATTATTTTCCAGGAGCGAATTCGCAAGAATCAGTTAACCATTCAGAATCTTAAACTACAGGATCAAATGCTTTCGAAGTGCATGAACATTGGTGATTTGAAATCACTGCCCACCTGTACGGAATTGCTGAGCATCCGAGACTACGAGAATATGTGCTTTACGAATATCAGTCGTCAGAATCGTGGCATGAAACACTGGCGAAACTATTTGAATGATATTGACACGGACAATCATGATAATTCCACGGTGCAGCATAGCAGCTACTACGTGAACACGAATACGATGTCAAACTCAATGACAACCACAGAGGATTTGTACATTAACGAAACGGAAGCGGCCTCTATGCTGGTAGACGATAAGGGTTCCGATAAAATGGACAGCGGTACGTACGGAGCCGTTGGTGGAATGAGCATGCAGAAGAAAGCCGTTCGGTGGCACAGTAAATTGGAAATTGACGAGACGTTCAGTGATGATCTGTACATAACGATGGGTGAGCCAATCGGCGGCAGTGATCGAGACTCATCGGAGGAAGGTGCGTGTGCATTGCCACAGAAGAACATGCTGGTGGAGACGATCAACAAAATTAATGTGGACTCACCCATCAAGAATCTGCTGGGCAGTGCCAAATTGGCCAGTATTAATCAAAGTGTGGACACATTTGTTGTCGATAAGATATAAAGGAGTATTTATGTTAACCATATAGTTTCTGACAGCGTTACTCCTAGATGTGACCTAATGTGTGTCCTGCTGTTGATTTTAAATTAAAATCAAAAAATACAAATAGCGCGCATTGCACACACACACACAGTTGTCATGAAACGTTTTCGAGATGTTTTGTTCTCTCTCTCTCTCTAAATACTAATATTACAGTATTTTAAATAATTTTAATATTCTATATTTGTAGTACATTATTACAAAAACAAAATGTAGTAATACTCGTAAACAGCATCACATTTACAGACTTTAAAGTTTAAATGAAATCTTGTGCCTTGATATGCCTATATTATATATGTAGACTTAAGTTTTTCTAACCACAAATTGCATATTATGTGTTTTCTTGCCAATATTTACATGTATATTATATCTAAACGATAATGTATTTTGTGTGTAGCATCTCAGAAGCACAAAATGTATATAATGTAGTTTTTCTACCTCTTTGATATGTTAAAAAATTGTTTCAATACGTTTAAAAATAAATGTACACCGAAAAAATAGCAGATTTGATCTTTATTTTGAGTTTTTTTTAGTAATATTGAGATATATCATAACCTAATTGTTTTATGCCCTCTTAAAAAAAATTACGTATTTAAAATGGGTTTTCAGATCAACAAATGAATTTCCCGGGAAAAAGAATAAATAATTAAAGATTGCTTAAAACAAGTTTCCCTAAAGCTTTAGGTAAATCTGTCCGAGATTTTATGTCAAAACATTATTTTTTTTTTTTTAGTGATGTTCCTTTATCATAAAATCCCGAGTAAAATCCTTTTTTCGGAAATAGTCTTGGGCTATCTAAGGTCACTTTATGAGACGAAGCCCCATACAGTTTAAATTTGATCCAACTTTTTTCATGATCATTTTCCGCATTTTTTTGCGCCCAACCCCTTATCATCCTTTTAGGGGGCTTTAAAGTTTGTATAAAACTTCTTTATTTAATGAAATAAAAAAAATAGTAGGATAAAATAAATGTTTTTTTTAAAATAACTACATCATTAAATTTTACCCCAAAAAGGGGTTAAACATGGTCAAATTTTGAGGGGAAAGGTACATTTAGGTGGCGTTAAAAAAATGATGTTTTTATGTAATTTATTAATAATTTATTTATATTTAGAAAATGAGAAGAAAGGCAATAAGAACTTGGTTTGTTTCACTATAAAAATAGAAAAATACTCGGGAAAAATCGAGGGAAAAATAGAATTTGACTCACCCAAAAATGGGAAAAATCTCATGCAAGGGACGAAACTTTCTCTAGTTTTCTATTTTGAAAGTTTGCCTCCTTAAATACACGTTGGCAAAAGTTCAATTTAGGAATTAGTGCCTGATGACTTTTCTCCCCTTGCCCCCTTAAATAATGAGGGTCCCCCAATACCAAATATTCCCCCTTAGATTGGCGAGAGGTTCCTTAAGGATTTGTAAAGAAAAAAGGAAAAAATATGGCAGAGCCTTCCGTAATTTAGATAGGGTATTTTTTTTTTGTATTAAATTTAAAAGGTATTGAAAATATCTATAATTAAAAGTACAAATGGGAGGATATCTCACCTCCTTTTAGGAAATTTTTCTAAAAAACCTCATATTTTATACAATTTGCAATTGAAGGGTGAGAAGAGGGGTGGGGAAACGGAAAAAAATGATGCCCATATTTTTTAAAAAGTCAAATATGACCTATACATTAGCCCTTCAGGTTTTTGGGCTGTTTTAGTAGGTTTTAGCGGGTTTTAGGTTATAATTGTCTAAAAACATATGAGCCCCAAAAAGTGGGTTTATAATGGCCACAAAAACCGACAAAAACTTTAAGGCTGCGTATACTTTTTATTTTAGGCCTTAAAAATGTTGACATAAATTTTTTCGTATATAACCTAAATTGATTCCGCCATTTTATTTTTAAATTGTAGATATTTTAAATATATACCTTTAATTGGCGTTTTTGCATTTTAATCTTTAGTGCCTGTGGATTTTTTCTTCCCCACCCTCTCATAAGGCGTCTCTATCTATCTCCAACCCCGAATATCATAATATATGGTTTCTAGCTAGGAAATGATCCACATAGGATCGATGATTTGGTAAAAAAAAAATATTTGCGCGTCCCGGAAAGTGTACAAAAAAAGTGTCTTTGTGTTGGGTATTAAATTAAAGGTATTTAACATATCTAAAATGTAAAAAAATGGGGTGAACAGGACCCCCTCATTCAGGAAATTATCAAAAAACCGTCATATTTTATATAATTTGCGAGATAATTTGCTATAGGGGGAGGAGGGAAGGGAAGGAAGCAAAAAAAGATGCTATTATTTTGTAAAAAGGCCCTTTATTTTTTAAGGTCGTGAACCTTTTTAAGGTAGTGTAAGCTTAATAAGGTTTTAGGCCATTTACACCTTAATGAAGTGCTGTATATATAGATTTGACATTTTGATAAAAATGGCATAATTTCTTTCGTTTTCTCCCTCCCCCTCCTCTCCCTATACCAAATTGTATGAAATATTACATTTTTTTTATATCTCCTAAATGGTGGTCCGATTTCCCCCCTTATATTTTTATATTATAGATATTTTAAATACCTTTCATTTAATACCAAACACACACCCACCACACTTCACGGAACGCTCCGGAATATATCTATTATAATGATAATATTTTTCCAAATCTTTATTGAACCCCTCCCACCACTTAGGGGTTCATTTCCTATACAAAAAATGTTGTTTTTTCGGTGTTAGGGGGTTCCTCTTCGAAAAACCTCTTTTTCAGCCCTTTTTAATTTAATATGAAACAACATATATATGTACCTCCGAAACGGAGGAATAATAAATATATTTTTTTAAATCTATGAATTGCCTCCACCAACTGCCTCCTCCATTCCAAAATACTATACATTTTTTTACATTTCTTAGAAACAAAATATTGTTATTTGGTGTTGGTTCCCCCCTCCAAATCCTCATGGGGGAAAAAGTTCATTTTAATACCTTTGGACTTTATAGCCAAATAGCTTTACCTAAATTATACATAAAAATCATTAAAAAGTTTTTTTTTAACTATAAACCCCCATCTCTCTTAAAGGTGTATTCTCAAATAGAATTAGCAATAACCGAGGCGTTTTAGAAATAAGGATTAAGGATATGAGGGGTAGGTGCGTGTAGTTTTGTGGTGAGGGTGGTGAGTAAAATTAAAATCACTAACAACTTCACTCAATGTCAACTGTCATCCAAATCCAATCTATTTCATTTATATATTGTATATTCCTTATTATATATGCTTGCTTATTCTTAGATCTTGATTTCTACAACAGATTTTCCTTATATTCTCCGATTAAACTGTCGGGATTCAAGTAAAAAAACAGACCAACTAACCAGTAAGTATCTAACAAAATCCTGGACATATATTTCTGATCATTTTCTGCAGTATTTTTGCCCAAATTTGCAATTGTTTACATATGTAAACAAAGTGGAGTTTCTAAAATTTTTTTTGCAATACACAAAAGTCAATAAACCCAATAAAAGGTTCCGCATAAAACCCACAGAATTTAATCTCTGTGATATAACCCCCCAATTTCAATACTTTAGTTCGCATATTTTTCTTTTATAGATATGCCCAATACATTAGTTCTCATTTTTCGTAATATAGATATGCCAGAAATCGATGACATCAAGGCTTCGTGGGCCGATGAGGTAGAGCTGGACTCTGGCGGTCTGCCGCCACCGACCGAAATCAATGAGAACGGACTGAAAGTGCTGACCGAATACAAATACAATACGGATGACAAAAAGGTCAAGGTGGTGCGAACGTACAAGATCACAAAGCAGGTGGTTGCCAAGAGTGCGGCCAAACGAAAGAACTGGCCAAAGTTCGGTGACTCCATCAGCGATAAGCCCGGCCCGAACTCGCACACAACAATGGTGTCCGAAGATGTGCACATGCAATTCATCACGAACAAGGAAGAGGAAAAAGCTACGGACAATCTTTTGGATCCTCTCAAGAGCATGGCCAAGTGTCGTATCTGCAATGGTGAACATTGGTCCGTGAACTGTCCGTTCAAGGGATCGTCCATGGATCCCAGTAAAATGATGGAGTCGAAGGCGCCCAGCACTCCCAGTGCTGCTGAGTCCGGTGGCACCAAGACCGGCAAGTACGTGCCGCCATTCATGAAAGACAGTGCCAAGGCCGGCGGTCTTATGTCGAGTCTGCGCGGACGCGATGACACCACCGCAATTCGTATCTCTAATCTGTCTGAATCCATGGTCGAGGCTGACTTGGAGGAGCTGGTTAAGAAAATCGGACCCCACAGCAAAATGTATCTGGCTAGGGATAAGGTAATTCATTAGTTTATCTGCTTCGCAAGATCGCAAGACCCTATGTATTGTTATTTTACTAATTCTAATTTTATTTGTTTTGGTTTTTTTAGAATACCGGACTATGCAAAGGATTCGCTTACGTTCACTTCAAGTCGCGCAAGGATGCCGCGACGGCAATTGATCTGCTGAACGGTCATGGTTACGATCATTTGATTCTGAACGTGGAATGGTCTAAGCCACAAACACAAAATTAGGAATAGTCTGTACAGTTGTACGCATCGATATGTTTCCTAAATGTGAATAGACTAGGAATAGAGATGTTGGGCGATTTTTCGCTCAAAAAAAGAGAAAAAAGGAAACATTATTGATTCCTTCCTTTCATGATGTTTGACTCTGTAATTTAAGAATTAGATAATAAGATTTTAATATATAATAAAATAAACATAAATATTATCAAATATGTTATTAAAAACTAACTACACATTATTATAAGATGTGTCAGCTTAAAGGAAGTCTTCTCTAATTATAGTTAATGCTGGAAATCAAATTTAAGTGAAGATTGTTCTTTTTAAAAAAAATGCTTTAAAATTGTTCCATAGACTTGAGAATAATTTAATAATTACAAGAATCTTAATTAAGGTTCATTTGATCAAAAGCACATAATTTAATTTAATGAAAATAATTGCGAGAAAGTGTTATATATGTTATGTGAATAACGAATAATGAAAAAAAAATTTATTTGAAAAATATATTTTTTTATTCTACTACAAAATTTTATCCAGCTGGGATCAAAATATTTGTATAGCACCGCTGACATTTGTAACAGTGTAATAATTTGTAAACATTAAATTATACACTCACAATTTTGAAAACCACGAACCAGAGAACGTACAGAACATCAAGGCATCGCACGGAGTCTATGTATTCCAAACACGAAATATGAGTAACATATACATCCAGGAGCCTCCCACTTCCGGGAAGGTAAGTTCCACTATAACATAACCTTCATGTTTTATATGTAAACGCATCCGAAACCTTTTAGATCCTGTTGAAAACCTCAGCCGGAGACATTGATTTAGAGCTATGGTGTCGTGAGGCGCCAAAGGCATGCCGAAACTTTATTCAGCTGTGCATGGAGGGCTACTATAACGGAACGATATTTCATCGTCTGGTCAAGGGTTTCATTGTGCAAGGTACATTTTATTGAAATAATTTTAAAAGGTACTATACTAATTTATTGTGTATTTCAGGCGGTGATCCATGCGGTGACGGCACCGGTGGCGAATCGATCTTTGGAGCACCGTTCAAGGATGAGTTTCACTCACGTTTACGGTTCACGCGTCGTGGACTCGTGGCCATGGCCAATGCTGGTCGAGACGATAATGCCTCGCAGTTTTTCTTTACGCTGGGCGAAGCGACGGAACTGCAGAACAAGCACACGATCTTTGGCAAAGTGACGGGCGACACGATTTTCAATATGTTGAAGCTAGAGGAGGGATTGGTCGATCATAACGAGCGTCCGATGTTTCCACACAAGATTTTGAAGGCTGACATTCTGCTGAATCCATTCGAAGACATTGTGCCTCGTCAGATCGAACGTGCTCCCAAGAAAGACAAGAAAGCCAAGAAAGAGAAAGGTGTAAAGTGAGTACACTACTAATTCGTTTTTTTAGGAATCATAAACATGTATATATATATTCCTCCTCCAGAAGGATAAGTATGAAGAATCAAGAATTTATAAGTACCATTTTTATGTATCGTTTGCAGAGACTTTGGATTGCTTTCGTTTGGCCAAGAGGCCGAGGAAGACGAAGAGGAAACAAACACATTCGTACTGAAGAATGCTGGCAAAGCGAAGTCTACGCACGACGTCCTAGTTGATCCGAAACTTAGCAAAGAAACGGCTACGTTTGTGAAGCTAGAACCGGACGATGACACCCTTGCGCTCGAGGCTGAGATGAGCACGGAGGATTTGAAAGACAAAATCAGAAATAAATTAAAAGCGGCTCGTACGAATGTGCAGAGTTCATCGAAGACTAAAGTTACAAAAGAGGCAGCACCACCACAAGACGATGAGGAGGTAGTCGACGTATCGGATTCGGGCTCCGATGATCTTGGGAATGAGCTGGAGAAAGAGCGACGCATTAAGAAAAAGAAGAAAGTGTACGTGTGAACAACTAAGTTTTTGATAAACCAAAAGAAATTATATTTTAAAACGTTTTTAGGGAAGCAATTCGTGAACAAATCGCGTCCCTTAAAAAGGAGTACCAAAAAGACAAACGGGACAAGGTTGAAGTTGCGGCTGTGGCAGAGGAAAAACCCGCAAATGAACTTGTCAAGCAGTACGTGTCCGAAAAGGAAAAGTACGCGAACATGAAGAATGAGCTTCCCAAAAAGGGAACATTACGGTAAAAAAATCTTTATTTTCGCTTTCGAATAATTATTTTTAATATAATATATGTGTTTTTCAGAGAACAACATACGCTAGCGCTACTGTCGAAGTTCAAGAACAAGCTAGAAAGTGTGAAGGAAAAACGATCCAGCACTGCCGATGACATCGATGAAGATGCGATTGCGGCACGCAAGCCCAGACATACGACTTCCCAGGATGACGACGACATTGAGGGTGACGATTGGCTGTCACACACATTGCGCTTCGATGAAGCAGCAGCTCTGCCGATTTTAGCAAAGGATGCTTCCAAGAAGGAGGACGACTGGTACGATGCATACGATCCAAGGAATCCATTGAATAAGCGCAAACGAGGCGACAACGCAGCCGGTGGCAGTGGTGGGGGTGGACGTAGTCGTGATAGCAGACGAAAATGATGCATTTTATAGAGAATTAAAATTTTTAGGATAATTTCAAATAAATGCACCTTACAAGTTTTTTTTTGATTTTTGATTTGGTTATCAATTTTTATTTTATTCCAATAGAAAACGACAGAGACTGACTGTACTCTAGTACATTTTTCAAATGTTCATTCACAATTTGACAGTTTTTGTCAAAAAATCAAAACAAACATAATAATATTTTCATTGCGCGCGGATGATTTTAAATTTGTCTCGAAATTAAAAACAAAAGAACAAAACTCATAAATAATCAATCTTCATCACTCTGTCTAAAACTACGCATTTGTATTATGTCGAATTCCAATCAACCAATTCAAGAGCACACGCTCGAAGCAGACTCAGAGCTTCGCATAGAAGTGGACACAAAAGACAAGAAAGTAACTGTAGAAGTAAGTAACACTCGATTGCGTTATTTCTCTGGCAAAATGTATGTTTCTTATCACGTCTACGATTTAGCTAAAGTCTGGATTTGCCGAGGTGTTCGGCACCGAGCTGGTCAAAGGGAAACCATACGAATTCCATACCGGAGCGAAGGTGGCCGTTTTCACGTATCATGGCTGCACACTGCTGGTGCGTGGCAAACCTGATTACGTGTACATGGCCAAGGAAACGCCAATGGTACAGTACCTCAATTCTCACGCTGCCCTAGAGCAACTTCGCGTCACCGCAGACCAAGAAGGACGACGCGGTCCAATTGTTATGGTGGTCGGTCCAAGTGACGTGGGAAAGTCTACGTTGAGTACGATTTTCTTGAACTATAGCGTGCGACAGGGCCGCCGTCCGATTTTCGTGGATCTGGATGTTGGACAGGGCAGCATTTCGGTGCCCGGAACTATTGGTACAAACTAAATTGCAAAATGTGATAAATTTATATATGTATATAAAAATATATAAATTTTCAGGCGCCCTTCTGGTTGAACGACCGGCCACCGTTGAGGAAGGCTTCTCCCAACAGGCTCCGCTTGTGTATCACTTTGGACATAAATCTCCCGGCGAAAATACGTCCCTGTACAAAACGCAGGTATCCAAACTAGCCGCCGTCACACTGGAGCGCCTGCGACACAATCAAAAGGCTAAATCATCTGGAATAATAATAAATACATGCGGATTCGTGGCGGCGGCTATCAATTGTTATTACACGCCACCGAAGCATTCGAGGTGGACGCGGTATTTGTGCTCGACCAGGAGCGCCTGTACAATGAACTACAGCAAGATATGCCAAAATTCGTAAAGGTTGTCTTTCTGCCCAAGAGCAAAGGCGTACGTACCGTTTTTATTTCTATAATATTGTATATTTTTAATTTATTATTTCTATACTGAATCTAGGTCGTTGAACGTTCACGTAAAATTCGAATGGAGGCTCGTGACACACGCATCAAGGAGTATTTCTATGGCATGCGCTCTCGACTGTACCCACATTCGTTCGATGTGAATTGGGCGGACGTTAAAATTTGCAAGGTCGGTGCTCCAGATCTACCCGACTCGTGTATGCCTCTGGGCATGAAGAAAATCGACAATATGCTGAAATTAGTAACGATTCAGCCAAGCATTGCAATGCTTCATCACATTCTAGCCGTCAGCTTTGCGTCTGACAACGTCGAGGAGGAAGTAATCCAGACGAATGTGGCTGGCTTCATCTGTGTGTATGTGTTTTTCCTGTTTCTATAATAATAACATACATAACCTACATTTATTTAAATTGTTTGTTTTTTGTTATACAGGACGAGTGTCAACTGTGAAAATCAGACAATTACAGTATTATCACCTCAGCCTCGACCGCTTCCAAATGCAATTTTGATCATGTCTGAGCTGCAGTTTATGGACAGCCATTAAAACCCCCAAAAATACGATGTTCTCGTATCGAAATTACATACATTATGTACAGACAAAACAAATAAAATACTATTTTAATAAAATTACATTTCCTTTACTATTCACAATGTACACACGGAACGGCTCTCTCTCTCTCTCTCTCTCTCCATCTCACCTATAAATGTCGTGTGGCATAGTCCCGAGCCTTTTGCAGAGCCAACTCGAGTTGGTCTTCCACGTCGGACACGCACACCTTTTTTGATTTCATATTACACACTTGTCTGCCGTCCTGTCCACGTGGAGGCGCCGCAGCAGCACCGAAAACAGTGGCCACCTCACCGAGCCACTGTTCGGCCGAGAAACTCTCCGAAATATTACCGGCCGGTACACAGCAACGTGCCTTCACGAGTCCATCGACCAGAGACATAACCATGACCGGACGATCGGTGCACAGACGCGTTGCTTTTTGTAGAGGAACTTTATTGTCTAGCAAACTAGCGCTGGACAGGCAGTGTACAACAAACGGATCTGTTTCGACGGGGCGGCTCAGCAGGACGTTGCGCATCTCAATTTCAATGAACTCTCTGAAAATATACGAATTATATTTGAATCTGAACTACCTATTAATTCTAAGAACGTACTTCAGTGAATCTCTGGAAGCGCCTTTAAGTCTCTGCATCAATTCGTTTACAATGTCCGTACAGTGAAGCCGCACAACGTACGGTATTGTTAGACTCTTGCCGCCGGTGCACTCTTGCCGAAATCGCATGATCTCAGGTTCTGCGTCTCCGATCTTCGTGACTCCGTTTTCAATGTCAGCGTGTAAACGTTTAACCTCACACAACATTTTGTTGCCCATTTCGTGAGCCCGAGCCGCATTAGCGCCGGTAACCGCTGTGAACGAATAACTACCGCGACCGGTCAGCTTGACATTTATCACACAGAAATCCTGTAGTTCCAGCGTGTTTGAAGCGTGTGTTCCACAGCATGGTTCTTTGGAGACGAATGAAAGTGCTTCTGAGGCACAGCTAACGATTCGCAGGCCGGTGTCCGGATACACTTCTCCCGGTATAATGGTAATATCATCCGAAGCATAAAGACTTTGATCGTTAACCATGAGAACCTCAAGTGGCAATCCGGTCCGGATAATTGATCTTAATTAATTCAATAAATGCTTATATTAAATTACGGTACATTACGTTCGATAAGAAAACCCACCTTACAAGTTCCTCAATCTCAGCAAATTCCTTCGGGTGTAACTTAACTCCAAGCACGCCAAGCTCGAGCTTGAGCAATGCATCTGTGACACTGCTGGACTTCTGGTAGGTGGCACTCTTCGAAATACGTTTCACGCTCGCATTTAGTAGATGAGTAGCTTAAAACAGATGCTAGGTTAAATATATTCTCTTATCCCATGTATGTTTACACAATCAATTTACCTGTGTGATTTCGTATGTTTGCTGTCCGTACGGTACTGTCCACTGAAAGTGTAACACAATCATTCACACTCAGCCTATGACCAACATCATCGGAATAGGTTCCGGAATGAATAACTACTCCATTCGTACAGCTAACCTCATCCACAATGAAACAACGTGATCCAGCACATTGTATTTTTCCCACGTCTCCGTGCTGTCCGCCAGACTCGTAATAGAAATTACTTTTTTCGACAACCACATCGTATCGACCCGCTTCCGAGCTGCTTTCTTCGATGGACAGAATCTTTGTTTCAATAGGCCTCACATCGTACAATTTTCGATGCGAATCGTACACATAACTGTACTTGCTGTCATTTTCGGTAGCTTGAAATTTTGTCTCTTTTGTTCTATTGGACATATTCTCTATCGTAAACCGACTCTTTGTCTTAGCCTTTGCCGCTGCTAGATTTCTTTTGAAACCACTGCGATCCAGTGTTAGACCATCGAGTGTAGCCAGCCTTTCGATGACTTCTTCGTTCAGACCGTACGTGTCGTATAGCTTGAACATAAAATCTCCGTCCAGCTCTTTCTGCCCTCTACTGCGAAATGCAACCAGTTCCTCGTAGGCTGGCACAAATCCCGGGTAATCCATGACATCACACTGGTCAATAGATGGATTTTCCTTCAAAATACGTTGAAGGTCATTGCTGGTGTTTTGCAGCAGATTGCGATAAAGCTCGGCTTCGTGTGCAATGATTTGCTGGACTTGTGGCAGATTTTTCTGCATTTCAGGATAGGTATCGCCCAGCGTGTCAACGATAACCGGGACAATCTCATGCAATAGCACCGGGTGTCGGAACGAACGTTCTGCAATCGTAATGGATTTGCGGAGCACTCGTCGCAGTTTATGGCTAGAATTATATAAATAATTGTATATCTATATTTGACGCAATGGGGCCAGCATCTTACTTTTGATCGGGAAACATTCCATCCGCCAGACAAGCGGTCACCATACGAGCATGATCCGCTAGAATTCTATAGTCCGTGCTAAGCGCATACGATGGATCGTTTACATTGAATGTATCCGTGTAACAGGGAGCCTTTGTTACCTGCGTCACATGAAAATGTTAAAATCATATCAATAACAAATAATTTTGAAATTAACCTTTTGAACATGCTTGAAAATCGGAGCAAACAGATCTGTGTCATAGTTGCTGGTGCTATTTTGCAATACAGCCACCAAACGTTCCATTCCCATGCCGGTGTCGATGTGCTTCTGTTTCAGAGGAATCACCGAGCCATCCGTTTGACGATCGTATTGAATGAACACTAAATTCCATAGTTCTGTCAAGTCGGGCCGGCCAGCGTTTACGTAACGGGCTCTCTCGGCTGGATCACTGCCAGGCAAATGGTCTATGTGAATCTCAGTGCATGGACCACACGGGCCAGTCGTACCCATTTCCCAGAAATTATCAGATGGTCCGAATGGAAGAATGCGATCAGCAGGTACACTACGATTGCATAATAATGAATAATTATAATGATGATATATAAAATACTATATGTCATTTAATATACCCTAAACTGCGCCAGATATCAACGCACTCCAAGTCCGCTTCGAGTCCCAGTCCAACGTCTCCGCCAAAATACGTAACATACAGACGTGACGTGTCTATGCCATACGGACCTTTCAGAAGATTCCAGGCATACACACATGCGTCTCTCTAAAAATAATCTAACGTCTTTATCACCCCCTAAAGATAACACATTCAGACTAGACCGACCTTAAAATAATCTCCAAACGACCAGTTACCCAACATCTCAAAGAACGTATGGTGATACCCGTCCGTGCCCACGATGTTCAGGTCATTGTGCTTGCCACCGACGCGTACGCATTTTTGGGAATTCACTGCACGCGCACAAGGACGGTCGTTGCGATCAAGGAACACATTTTTGAACTGCGAATAACGCATCTCCTTTAGAATATATATGCACCAATATACGAATCAATTAGGATTTTACCTGATTCATACCGGCATTGACGAAGGCCACGGTTGGATCACAGAACGGCACCACCGGACTGGAGCGCACGAACTTGTGATCATGCTCGGCTACAAAGTAGTCCAGAAATTTGGAACGGATCTCCTGCGAACTGGGCGACGAACATGTTGATGACCGTGAATAGTCTCTACTAGGACTACATTGTCGGCGACGCAGAATATGGAAGCATCGTTGCAAACTAATCATCTAAAATTGGCTGAAATACACGTTTGTGGCTGCGTGTGTATCCTGTGCAATGCAATTGCTGGTTGCAGGCCCGAAAAGGATACAAGCATTCACGGAATTGTGCAAATGTTTACATATAATAGTGGGGTTATGTGGGCTGTCATTACTATTTATTTCTATTGAATGTGAACGGCCTCTCGTAGATTTAGGTGCGTTTGTTTATTATTTATTTTAAATAGTACATGGAGTTATGATATCGACTCCCCCGATTTGATTGGTCCCCCTTAAGGAGGAAAAAGGGAATGAGGGTTTACTTTAGCGCCCCTCCCAAAAAAAACATGTTTTTAGGGGATGTAGGGGATCCTTGATGTCAAAACGTTTTTTTTGCCTGAAAAAAATCCTTAAAGGTTAAAAGGTGTTTTTAGGGAAAAATCGAGCCTTTTTTAATGATTTTTTGTAGAGAGTGCAGTTGAGGGAGAGATTTTTAAAGTAATCGTATTATAGAAAAGTTCTTACCTTTATTTAAAGCTATTAAACTTTGTTGTACTCCTTCACGTACCCTAGGAAATTAGATTTTAATTTTGTAAAATTAATTATTTTTTTTTCTTTTTTATTTTTTGGTTATTGAATAAATCCAGGGTAGAGCAACCTTTAAAATGCAGAGTATTGCAACATGAATATGTATCATAAAGTTTTTTTAATTTGATAATTTAAAAAGGGTTTTGGTCATAGAGTACTATTCTACTTCCCAGAATCCGCCTTTTTATTGGGTTGCGATTGTAAAGAAAAAATGTGACGCCGTAGGCATCACGTTTCCTTCCATAAAACGCTTTTGGTCATTGGTCTATGACTACTTCTTTAATAATATATTTTACAAAATTAAAATTTAATTTACTAGGGAACGTGAAGGAGTACATCTAAGTTAAATAGCTTGAAAAAAGGTGAAAACTGTTTCTATAATACGCCCCTCTAATGCACTCTTTACCAAAAATCATTCAAAAAGGCTCGATTTTACCCTTAAAACCCCCATAAACCCTTAAGGGGATTTTTCAAGGCATAAAAAAAACGTTGTGGGATCGGGGAAACATCCCCTATTTTTTTTCTGAGAGGGGACGCTAAAGTAAAGATTTGCCGAAAAAGGTTTGAAGTTAGTTATCTCCCCTTTTTCATGTTATTTTTTTGTGGAAGTGTGTTTAAGAAATCAAAATTCCAAAAACAGCTAAACTATGGAGAAAAACCACAACATTTAAGCCAATAAGCTTTAACTCTTTCCAATCTCTTGGTAAGATTAAAAATAAGAAATAAAAATTTTATATGATACAAATTGTATTAATAATAATATTAATTTATAATATTATAATTATTTTAAATGGGGATTTATTATCTACAAAAATATACAAGGTAAATAAATCAACCACTAAAAAAAATTAAAGTACACAATTTTTTTTTGCTTCCAGTGAATCATGCTTTAAAAACCTAAATGAGAAGTAAAAAAAATAAATCTGGTTGAGCTTATTCATTAGCCTAATTATAAGGTAAGCCACATTATTAGGAGGTGGTATTCTGTGAATATTTAACGACAATTTTATCGACCATTTTGACAGTTGTTTGTATGGAAACTGTCAAATTTATAGATAAAATTGTCGATAAATTTATCGTTAAGTGCTCACAGAATACTACCACAGGTTAAGCTTATTTACTGATAGTTTAATAAAAAGCTAATAAAAAATACGGCAATAATAAATTCGGGATTTATAAAAATATGATATTTTAATACGATCCCATTACAAATATATGGCATTAAATGAATCGCTTACAAAAAATAAGCTCCTATAAAAAATGTGCACCTAAAATAAAATGAATGAGCTCCTAAAATACAATAATTTGCACTTTAAAATAACAGTGCTCACTGGGATAAAAAACGAGCTCCAAAAACATAAATGACAAACCAGATAAAAGAGAATATGCTTTTTTATAAATATATTTCATAAGAAGCGCAAATAGTTGGGCGCACCGTTTTTTCTAGGTGCACAAACTTAATATGTGGTATATAGATTTTTAATTATTTGGTGGGCAATATTTAAATTTTATGGTGTAAAATTGGATGCCCAAAAATATGCTACTAAATTAGTATTTATTTTATTATAATTTTAACTGGGGACCGTCCATATATTACGTAACGCTAAATAACGATCACCCCCCTCATCGTATTAATATTATAGTTCCCCATATAAAATTACCTATCAAAGCCCCTAATCTAATCCTAACCTTAATTTGCGTTTTTATAAGGTATAAATAATAATTTTATTTTGTTACGTAACAGAGCCCCCCGTAACACCTCGTAACAAAAGTTTAAACCATCTCTCCCATACAGCGTTACGTAATAGACGACCCCGTACGTAATGGACGGGTAAAAACAAATATAAAAAAATGGATGGAATTTGCATTTGAATTTGAAAACATTAAAATTAGACAAATGTTCCTTACACTATAAATATATTTTTTAAAGTTTATTTTAAAAAATATATTTTTTAACATCTCTTTTGTTATATACGAATATATACGAAGGAATTAAATTAGCTCATCTACAAAATAATGGAAAAAAAAACCATGAAACTTTTTTGGTCCATAATTTTAGGTTCACAAAACCTAATTTTTCGGGGGGGTAATTTTTTTTAAACTTTTGTTTTTTT
>JAAAKO020060490.1:0-10297 GCA_010015015.2 Bolitophila cinerea | reverse complement strand
CAGGTACACACACTGAGAGACCTGTAAGCATATTGTGTGTACTTTATTATTTATACATACATTTGTGAATCTGTATATATATATATATATATATATATATGGCGTGGCGTGGCATTTAATTCAATGCGGCGCAGCGCTCGAGCGATATTTTATTTTTCGTGTTTCAGTTTTATTGTTATTATTTTCTGTCTGTAGTTTTGCGAGCACCACCAACCACCTCCAAAAACCTCCCCAACCGCTACCCCACACGATGTGTCGCACACCAAATTTTGCCATATTGGCATTTTGAAATTTGGGTTAATTCGTACTTGTTGGAAATGTCGCATTTGGCACAAATATCCAAAACAATAACAAAAAGCTACTCCAACCCCAAAAAGCATACATATATATATATAGTATAAATAAATTGCAGTGTGCAATGGGTTTTTATTTGCGCCGCCCCCGGTGTATCCGTGTATGTTTGTATGTGTGGTAATTTTATATTTGTGTCTGTGTGCATGTATGTGTTTTGGTGAACATACACACACACACACAATAATACCCAGCAAACATAATAATATTTATTTGTTTCGTGTGTGGGGGTGTGGGTGGGTGTGTATGTGTTCCGGTTGGCGTGCACAACGCAGAAAAACGCGATGCAGGTGGATGGTGTTTTTTCCCTTGATTCTGAAATATAAAATGCATCTAAATGTATATTTATATTTATACAAATATAATAATGTGTTGGCGTGTCTACGGTAATCACGCCCTGCAGCGTGCAGCGTTTTTTTCCGGCACATGCACACACACACACACAAAAATGCATAGGGAGAAGCTTGCGCTTTTCGCGGCGGGGCGGCAGCAAAGTGCAGAGCTTTTACTCGCAATCACAACATGCATTATTGCGTGTAAGCTTTTTTGCGAGATCACACACAGACACATAAACTCGAACTCATACAAAATACTATATTTACTTTATTCTATTCTAAAGCGTAGACTCATTATGATGAATCATTTGCTCGGTGCTCTGGCTCCTCCACTGCGCACAACTCCCCGTTGGCCCTCCGTGTGCACCCGATTCCCATTATATTGTGTTTAACGAAGCAGCCGGCGGCGGGCGACGCAACGGCCACAAAAACACATCGCACACACACAAAACTATTTATTTTAATTTAAAACACTGGAAAATTTATTTTATGTCGCGTTCATAAAGCATAATTATGTATTTAACGTCCGTCGCGTCGTCGCAACGAGAAACATAAAATAAATATACTATTAAATAAATAATATGGTGTATATACTCAAAAAAGCAGCCCCTAGTCCTCTCTACATATTGAAATAGAGTGAGCCAAAACTCGTGTCTGAATAATATTTACAGCCAAGTCCCTTGTTTGATAATATATTCCAGGCCCGGGCGGCGGTGGTGGGTGGGTGGTTGGTTAAGCGCGATGCATGTGTGGAATCATGCGCAAAAAGGTACGGGGTAGTTTTAATGCGCTCTCTGTGTTTTATGCTTAGTATCGTTAATTCTGCAGTGCAGCGCTTATTATTTTCCGACGCTTTTTTACGACGTGTCGTTTAGAGAGCTAGGAACTTACGCTACGCGCTAAGGGTTGTGTGCACACGACCGGCGTCGGTATCCCCGGTCGACAGCCTGACTAAGTGCTAGTGAATTCCTGTAGTTTGATGTTTTATACGCTTGTTCACGCACACGCACACAAGTTAAAGCAAATGTAACAGGGTGTCCTTTTGGTGATGGGCATGAGAGTGATTTTTTCGCCCGATGCACCCTTTGCAATCCTGGAAGCGAATTAATGCGAGCTACGGGGTGTATATCAACCGGAACAGTGCGCTCGCGTAGGTGCAGCCCTGACTTCTACTCAGCCCTCGCGATGCCTTATTAACACCGTGTCGCACTGCGTTTGTTTGAAGTCGATCGTAAATGTTCTCTTAGCTAAGTCGTACAGTCGTTTCGTTGTTGGGTAATTCCGTAGCATACGCCCCCGCAAACCCTGTGCCCGTGCAAAACTTTCTGAGCTCCAGCGTGCGCTCGCCAATTATTTTAATTAAGCTTTTTCATATTTTTTGCCGGTGCTGCTGCTCTCACTTTTATGCGGTGTCGGTGCACACACACACACAAACGAAAACAAATTGCTAACATAATCATAACGAGGGTGGCAACCCTTTCTGTGTACCTACTCATAATCTATATACCTCTCTCTCTATTCTATACACAAGTCTCTGGATATATACGTCAGATAAACCACCAAAAAAAAGTACTCCGAACCGAATGAACGTGCGGCAAAACACATCTGTTGCACTCTATGCGCCCCATTGGAACACCCCTCCGGGGGCCAAAAATTCAAGAAACAACAAAAGTTGTTTAGCACCATACCCGACGCGTCACACTACACACACTCATACATACACACACACTTATACAGTGATATACAATATATACGCGGCACAAGTTGATTTTACTTGTTGAAATTTGCGACGACAAGCATTATGCGCTCGCGGGGGGTGGGACGAGCGCTCGGGTGGGGGGCGGTTGCGGGTTGGTGCTGTGCTTTGTGCGCGTATTCTTCCTTAGCGTCGTCGTTGTCGCCAAACGCGTGTATACATATTTTTGGGGATGTTTGTCGATATTGAACATGTTGTTTGTTGAAAGCTGATATTCAGTCTGCGTGCGAGTGTTTATATTTAGACTTTAGAGTTATTGTATGTTTTAAAACACACTTGCTGCGCTCTGAGTTATTGTGTATGCGCCATAAGGACGTACACACACACACACGCTTTTAATGGCACTTATTTGTCTCCATTATTTCAGAGCATAAGATTCCGCCTGAGCGAATGTATAGCAACAAACGTGCGCACGCGGTCTTATGTCGGCGGTATGCGGAAAAAGCTGACGCTAATTGCTCTTGAAATGTTTGGCAAAGCTTTTGAGAGGCGAGGGGTTGCGAGGAACGTTTCTATGTAGAAGAATTCTATTCGGGATTTATTTATATATACAAAATATGTATACTATATATATATCATATATTCATAATATCAATTAGTCGCGCAGCGCTGTCGAAACTTGTTAGGCAGTGTCGCAAGGACATAGAGCTTTTAATGGAATCTATAATGCCGTCAAGCGGGTGCCGCGTGCGTGTGCATTCGAGCGAAGCGCACCCTCTAGCCGAGGGGCGTGTGGTGAAAGTGCACACGCGCGTGGTGGCTCCAATAATCCGCAAGAGTTTGCAGAACTTTAGATTTACGGAGCGCTAGTGGTTGAGGCCAGAGACAAATCACGAAAAACACAATTAGCTTGAGTTTTCAGTAGGGCGTACAGAAAATTACGGGCGACACCAAAGACTTTTCACATTTAAATTCTGATTTGATTGTGTTCGTCTAACACAGAATTAGGTCTGCGATGGTATAATGGGTTTATGTACAAAGGAGATTTATAACTTTGAATGTGTGTGTAATGGAAGTTTTCGGTACGGAGGGTTTTTAGCATTGTAAAAGGTGTATAAACAAGTATTTTGAATTTTTTATTAAAAAAGAATTTAGGACAAGAAAAAAGGTTTTTTTTTTAAAATCCTTGTTCCTAATTTCAGCAAAAGTATGTTTTTTTTTCGAAACTTTTCAAATTTCCTTTTTTTAAATAATATTTATTTTTTCCTAAATTTAGGAAAAATCTTTTTTTTGTACGTATTAAAAAAAAACAAAATAAATGTTACATTATGCATACCCCGAAATTATAGTTTTTTGTGCATAACCTTAAAATAAATAAAAATCAATGATTTAAATTTTTTTCATTTGTTAAAAACCATATACTGTTTTTTTTCAAAATGCGGCATCTCATTTTTTTATTTTCTGATTCATTAACTTAAATATGTTAAAATTATTGGTTATGAAAGAAAATGTTGAAAAGCCTTAAAAATACATTATTATATATTATGGTTTGTTTGAGGGCATTTTGCCGATTGTTTAGTCAACAATTCTCCTTTTCCAATTTTCTTTAACTAATTTTCTGCCGTATTGCTAAAAATAGTGAATAATCTTTAAGCTTCCTAAGATTAAAACTATATTTTTCAAAAATATTATAATAAATAAAAAATAAGAAATGTAATTTTCCAAACATATTGTCTGCAAAGCTTTTCAGAAGTTTCTTAGAAAAAAGTTTATGAAACATTTAGTTTCGTTATTTCCGTTTTTTCTGAAATTTGAGATACATTTTATCAAATTTTAGAAAACTAATCACAAAATTTCAAATGTTTGAAAATCTCATACACAATTCCTACAAATCGACACTCACACACACGCACAACCCCCCTGCTGCCTCCCCTAACTACCCTGCCACCCACAATTTCAATTAAGTTGTAAAAATCGCGAGCTTACCGACTGCAGCACTCAAACTCGAAACGACAGCGCTAATCTTGACCAACAATCGCGTTGCGTTTGAGCGCGAGTGGTGTAACATGTTGTCATGCTTTTACCAGCCCCCAATTGCGTTTCCTCTGCTCCGGCAACCGCGCCCGCCGCTTCACCCGCACCCGGTCGCCAACGCCGATACTATATTTTACAATAATATACCTTGAGCGTGTGATTTGAGGATTGCATAACAAATATGACGACGAGGCGTGCGCGTGACGAGACCTCTGACGCAACGCACACGTGATGAACGCGCCACATGCAACAATTATTATTATTACTATATAGAAGTAAGTGTAGTTCTAAAAACGATGTCGCATGCGAATGCAGTGCTGCGGGGTGGCGGCGGAAGTGGATTGGTGGTGGCGTAAAGTTAGTGGAGCATATCCCGCACGGTTGTTAATTTTTTTATTGTTAATTGTGTAATGCAGGCGGCAACGATTCAAACACACAAAAAATAACCTGTTATGCCAGCGGTTTTGTTTCTTGGAATTGATTTGCGTGTTTGCGAGCAACGCAATAAATAAATAAATGCAGAATTACGCATACACACACACGCATTTGAAATGGAGTTGCCATATACTCACAATGTTGCCGAAAAGTGGCCGCTGATATTTTTTATATAACATACGAAGGTTTGATTAACTTATCCATTTGTCTGAATACAAAACCCTGACGGCGTTGCTCACGCATCAATCTCAAAAGCACCAGAAATTCTTATGTTCGATATTCGATACTCTCTATAGCGACTTGCTGATGTCACGGGCACGCGCTGTGAACTGATGCGCGTTTCTGCTTCACGGCACTTGAAAGGAGCAACAGTTTTTCGGAAGCAAGCGCACACACCACCGAAAAATAAAAAGAAACCAAACCCTGTTGAATGTATTCACGAAACAGGATACGGCCCAAAGGTACGTCGTACATACACACGTCGAAAACATCGATAAATTTCACATTCAAATCTATCCCCACGTAAGTATATGTATTTTATGTATATTATGTACTGTACTTGGAGGTTATTATGCAAGTGTGTGTGTGTGCGTGCTTGTATATTTCTAAGTTCATTCAACCGGATATCGGATGGATGAATACGGATGTGTGGCAAAAGAGAAGCAGGAACATCGAAGGTTTCATCGCTCAGAACCGCAAGAATGCGTGCCAGTTATTTTAGCCATCAGAGCGCAGCCCGTGAGTGCGTGCCTCGAGTTTATCGAGCGGAAGTGTTGATGGATAGCAAGGCGCAAAGAAACAACAACAACAATAACAACAAAAAACAGGTGTTCAATACGAACACTTAAATCCCGCATGCAAATCTTTCGAGATGCTATAACCGTGTGCCGGATTGGGAGTGGATATCAAATTTTGCAAATTTCAAGAAAATTCAATAAAAATAAACTGGAGAAAATAAGGATGATTCTTAAATATATTTTTTAGGATTAGAAAGCTTTTTGAGAGTACTCCAAACAACTCATAAATCGTCCATATAAATGAATTTATAAAGTTTTTCGAAAGTTTTTAATAATTTGGTGTCAGAATTTTTTTAAAGTTCTACTATACATTTCTTCATTGTGTTATGAATCGAAAATACACTCTGAATAATGTTCAGTCTAAAAATAAACATAAAACTTTAAGGATTCTCATATAAAAGCACAAAATCACGAACGGAATAATACTCAATCCGCCTAAGCTCCCTGCGTAACAAGAAGTGCCCAAAGTTCGCCAGGAAATTCTATAATCAATTCTCCACACACAGATCCTAACACTCTCATGAATTTTCCGGAATAATCAGGGACAACATATCCTTCGTCTGACACAATCTCACACACACACATACGTACACACCCTCTGCACAGTGGTACCACTACAAAATGTCCGCCATCTCGCTCCTAGACCTCCACGTACCCGCTGCCGCACCAGCACCAGCAACAGCTCCACTGCGCATTTACGCTTATACACGCGAAAATGCAACAGCATCCCGAAATCGACCCGAAAACTTTTCTATAAGAACCGTAATCGGATTCGCACCGTGCGCATTCCAGCACCCACCAATACTCTGACATACACACACACACACACATATTGCCAAAAGTGCTAAATTTGCTCGTGTAAGGAACTTTTTTGTTTCCAGGCTGCAGAACAGCAGACAACGCAAGCGCGCTCCGCACGCGCGCAAATAACACGACAAAGTTTCAAGCCAGCTTTTACTCTGCCAGGATGACACACACGTATACATATATATGTGTATATAGATTATCATGAGTGTGTGAGTATCTGTGCGATAGTATCTGTGTGTCTCTGCGACAGTGTAAAAGTGGCAGACGTAGAGGTGTAACCACGAATTGAATCCAGCACGAAGCGACGCAAATTTGCCAGGGTTGTCGCTCCCCGAAATATTCTGTGTGCTTTCGGGAGTTCCTGGAGTTCCAGGATTTTCATTCGAGTTGTACCATTATGATGTGATTCGCTGTCGTTGTAAATATTCGATGGGAAAAGAAGCCCCCAACCGAAGCTGCCGGTGGTGCTGATCTTGAAAGACAATTTCAGCAAGAAATTGTATCACGCGAAATTATCTCAGCCTAATTAATCTCCTGTTTAAAAAAAATGCGTTTCGTCCTTTTGCATCACGTCGTATCGTTGTGTTTTCTCTACTTTTCATGAAAATGTTTTTTTCTCGTGAAAATTCAAATGCTGCCTACTTTTTGTCTATCTATTGTGCATAGTGTGATGCCTAGCACGTCGACGAGACAGAACTGGATAATGAATGCTGATGCTGCTTTTATTACAGAGGCAAGAAAGCGAGAATAGCGCTTTGCACTTGGTCGTGTTAATAAATGAGAATCGGACCCTCCCACCGCCCTTTTGTAATTTTGTGCTGCACTAAAATGAATGGAAAAGGCAGAGCGCCACTTGTGTTTTTATATTGATGTATTTAGCATAGACAATTTTGCATTGGTGACAGCGGTACGCTTGAGAGCTTTGGTGACAGCTGTACGATCTAGATCATTGATAGCAAAACTACACTATTCAAGCATTTGTTTTTCTAAAACACTTGCTTTCCACGAATCCCACCATTAAAACAGCAAATATGTTAAGTTATTTCGCGTGTACACCGCTGACACCAATGCAAAACAGAAAACACCTACCCACAGCCACCACCACCCATACCCCATCCCCCGCACACAATAAATTGAAATCATTTCGGTATAATATACGCATAATTAGCATTCACCCCGTAAATCTGCTAATTCAATATAGCGCGTGCTCGCATGTCAGCTTGTGTGTGTGTGTGTGTGTGCCCATGAAATTATGAAAATCCAGAGTTTAATTAACGTGCGGCGGTGTGGTGCGACGGGCGGGCGCGCATAAACAAGACAGATTAGAATCCAAAGTACGCGGCTCCGATTTCGCGCACAGAGGCTAATGTATATACATATATATAGAATGCCCAGAATTTCACACCTGTCAGGTATGCTGGTGTTTTGATTATGACGCGAGCACGGTGTTTTGATTGTATATAGAGGTAATATGTATATATCTCACCCCATCACCGCCAAGCCACCGCACACAAGCGCATTCTATGCATATATTTATATGCTAATCGGGGGCTCATAAATTAAAGGCAATTTTCCCATTCACCATGAATCGATAGTTTATGATCTTCTATCCGAAATTCTGTTGTACTTGTAGCATATTTTATATATGTTATATATGAAATGGCTGGGTATTTTTCTTGTGGTAAACTATAATGTATAGGCGCCTGCCATCCCTTAAGGATGTAGGCACATATTGGCTTGACTTTATATATGTGATGGAGCTGTGCTCCTCCGTCGCCGACGACGCAAATATAAACTCGTATGTATTATGTACGCGCGCCGTCTACATAGACACACACACACACACGCCCACACATAAAATAAAACATCTAGTCTAAGAGTCTCGAGGAAACATTGAAATCCTTTCAGTTGCAGACGATATGCGACGCCCGAATTGGTTTGCTCGATATCGATTTGTGTCTGTATTGCGCGCGACATACACACACACACACACACACACACATCAAGAGACACACGACCCATCGAAAAGACGCCGCGTAGTCACAAATATCTTGTGCGCACAACAAAAATCGAAGAAACTAATTTTCCAAAGACAGAAACCTGTCTGTTTTTCCGTCAATTGTGCGCTGCGCTTTACGTTCCCGAGCTTTCCGAGCAAAATTTTCGCAAATTATCTTCCCAGAGCGATCGTTTAATTCGATTGCGCACACGTTTTTCTTTTGGTAGAATTTTCCGCGAGCTCCCGCGCGGTAAACGATAATTTCATAGCTTTAACTCGCGTAACATTTTCATTACTCAGCGTTTTTTTGCTCGCGACTCTCACGCTGCGACTAACAAGGGTGCAATCACTCACCGCAACTATACTGTATATTTTTTCTCTGGCGTAGCGCAGCTTTTCCTCACCCTGACGCTGCGCACCCGCGCTGTTGCTTTTTGCGGCATCGCTCGGGCATACACATTTAATGATGTTGAAGGTGTTGAAAACGTTTATTTAATGAATAAAATTTCATTGCTTCCAAAGAGGTGCGAGCGCCCAAACGACCCCTGCCCCTCGTTTTTTAAACTGCTGCGTGTTGCTGCTGACGCTATAGCTCTGGCTTTTCTTATATGTGTGTGTACATTTTTTCATTTTAAATTTTTCCAGCACCTCGTTATGCACGCCGTGTGAAAAATCACACAGTCAGAGTGGAAATGAAAAATGAATTTCGCAACAATTTGCGTGCGGGTAGCAGGGGTGACGCACACACACACACTTTAGAGTGATTTACTGATGCGCATTAACTATTTAAATTACACGTTCTCGCATTTGAAACGTTTCTTTGTAAAAAAAAGCGTGTGGTCGTTGACAGGCGGTTAATATTAAAGCATATCAGGATTTTCACGCGAAATGCGAGATTACACGTAATTATTTAGCCAAATGAGACTGTGTGTGTGTGTGTGTGCGAGTTTTCCTTCCGTCACATTCGTGTAAGGGTAGCGCAGTCATTTCAATTTCACACCCGGAAAAGTTGTCGGCCACGCCAGAAAGTTGTGTGGAAAAGTGCACAAAAACACTTGCGTCAACAGAAAATTTTACATGCGGTTGATTTAAATGTGTCGACGCACACTCACACGGATACACAGAGGGTTGTAGATATTTTACTGTTCACACACACACACACACATACAGCTTACACTCGACCATCAGAAACAGCGGAGAAACTTTCTGAATGCAAGCTGGCAAAAGTGAGCTTTGTGCTTTCCTCGCTTGGACATTTTATAAAGTGCTTGCGATCGCGGTCAATGACCACAAACGCGTTAAGCATACACACACTCACACACGCGCGCCGGAAAACGCGTTTCCATTAAAAATTACACACCAAAAACTATCTAAACTAACTGTGTGCTACTGGTAGAAGTGAGTGTGTGTGTGTCGTTAGGGAGATGGGGTGTATGGGGTGGATGGCGTTTGCTCGACTGTGTGTGCAACACATTTAAAAGCTTGCATGTAATGCAACGGGTAAATATATAAATTGTAACACTTTATGTCAACTGCAGAAGTGCCATGCTCACTCCCTCCTCCTGACCTTTTACATTCACGAAAGGTTGGTTTTTGTAGTCATTTTCCGAGAAACGGTTTTTGCTGGTGTGAATCGAATTTTTTGTGTGGGATTATTTCCGCAAATATATTTTTATATTTTTTATAATTATTAAAATACGTAATATTAAAATATTAAAAATTATAAATTGTATACAATTTAATAAATCATTGATAAGCTTATTCAAAAATATTTACAGTTTTAGAGAAAGCCTTCAATAAGTATTACCATTTTTGAGAGTTATTTTTTTTATTATTATTATTT
>JAAAKO020060479.1:0-10298 GCA_010015015.2 Bolitophila cinerea | reverse complement strand
CAAAGCGAAGAAGAGAGAAAAGATATTTTGGGAGATTTTAACAAGATATAGTTTGCCTGTCACCATATTGAGCATTTATATACATATTAATCACATTTTGATTTATTAATAGCCACATCAATAAATACTTTAATAAAATTCAGCGTCCATGCAATTTTCAAATCCATGGTGCGCATATATTATCTGCCACACAACATAGGCTTAGGTCAGCATACTTTAGACGGAGTGGGGTGCACGGTGGTGGATTCGGTGGATAAGGAATATTTGAACTTTATATGCGCAAGTAGCAAGAAATATGTATATGTGTGTGTATTGTACGTGTATATACGCGCCTGGTGTATTGTAATGATAAATTACACACAGGGTACATCGGGCAGAACGTAGAAACTATATAATTTAGTGTTTTGATGTAAGCGCTTGAGAATATATTATATAATATATGTTTAAGTTATGTGATATATTTATATATATATATATATATATATATATATAATATGCAATAATTATATTCTCCCTAACCTTACACGACCTTATCGCATAATTATATTGTATGCTTGATAAGAGCTTACAGACTTTTAGAATCTGCTCGGAACTAATAAATTTATCTATATATCTGTATATATATATATATATAAATCTATGCGCTTTCGTATAAAATAGCCGGAGTAATGCTTGATCGAGTAAAATGCTCGCGACATTAAAACACCGAAGCATTTATTTTCGTTCTCCGAAAAACGAAGCGCGCACACACATTTATATGTATTATATAAGGTGTGCAAACATTGAGGCCCCCACACTGGGCGCTCCCGCAATGGCACGAGCATGCACGACGGCCCATCATATAAATATAAAATCTCCAGACCAAAATGGCTACGGTTTGGTGTGTCGTCTCTAATCTAACGGCCACCATCTTCAACCATTCATTCAGCGAAAGCTGTAAAAACGGACGCAAATCACCCCTATCTGAAGGCGACTTGCCATAAAGCACCACATCGAAGTGTCAAGCCCGTCTACACTAAATTATCGTCCGCAAAAAATAGTATCTATCTATTATGTGCGGAGCATGCTTTCGCCTTGCGCATTTGTATGTGTGGTGAGTGTGTGTGTGTGTGTGTTTGTGTTTGTGTGATATGGACGAAGGACGAAGAAATATTGAAGCAGTGTGTGGTTTGTTTAAGCTTTATTATGGCACACCTGGAGCGGTAAAATGTATTTGTATATATATAAATATATTCATCGTCCATATCCTCGCTGCGTGTTAATAGGTTCTAGCTTGGAATGTATTCGAATTATTGTATACACATTATAATAGAAAAGGTTTTTTTGCGAATCCAATTTCAAATCGTAATAAGAATAATAATTCTTGGATTAAAATACTTAAATAAGGTTAAAAAAAGTATATTTTTTAATTAATTCATTTTTGTTACCAAGAAAATCATTTAGTTGAAAAACACTATGTCATTTGGTCGGAAAACATTTCTTTAAAATAAACCTGGTTTACGCAAAAAGTGTGAATACTTGCTTGTGGGATTGGGATCAAATTTTATTTTAATGTTCTTTGGGATGGTTCATTTCTAACAATATATAACTTCTTTCCTAAATATTCACAATATTTGGCATACTGCTAGTGGGATTAGAGATTAAATAATATACACTTCAAAATAGCGGAGAAGAGATGTGGAATAGTACTCTATATGTCCAATTTATATTTTAATATTTCTTTCGGAGAAAAAAGTACTTTATTACTAATGTGACTCTTTCGGGACATGATAAAAGAAGCATTTTAATTTTCAAATTATAACATGCCAGCCAAATCTCTGACGAAACAATGTCACTGTCGCCAAACAAAGTTTCATCCCAATGCCAAATAGCCTGATTGGAATATTAAAAGTGCTAGTCAAAAATGTGTTGGAAAGGGTTCTTCCTCAATACTTTTAGAACAAATTTTCATCCTAATCCCACCAAAAAAACCCTGATGGTAAAATTTCGGAAGGAAGACATATATTTTTAGAAATTGGAAGGGTTCCTTCTCAAGATTCTGAAACAAAGTTTTAGTCCAATCCCATTACACATATGCCAACAGCCAGATGGGGATATAAAGGGATGAAGTTATTTTTTATAGGAAGGGTTCCTCTTCATGACCCTTAAGGCAAAGTTTCATTACAATTCCACCAGCCATATGACCAAAAAGCCTAAGGAAATATGTAGGGAGAAAGTCATATATTTTTGTAGGAAGGGTTACTTTTTAATACCTTTAAATTAAGTTTCATCCGAATCCCACAAGCCAAAAAGCCTTATGGGAATATTTAGGGTGGAATTTATATATGTTTAGGAAGGGTTCCTCCTAAATAACTGCAAAAACAAATTTTCATAAGAATGTCAAAAATACTAAATGGGAATATTTAGGGAGGAAGTCATAATATTCTTTTAGAAAGTGTTCCTCCTCAAAACCTCTAAAACGAAGTTTCATACCACTCCCACCAGCCATATTCAAAAAGCCTGATGGGAATATTTTTGGAGGAACTCATATATTTTTAGGAAAGGTTCAAAACTCTTAAAACGATGTTTCATACCAATCCCAATGGGTGTAAATTATATTTTTAATGTAATGTTTTTCGACGATATGTTTTTGATGAAATGTTTTTCAAGAAATATTTTTCGACAAAATGTTTTTCGATGAAATGTTAGAACCTGTTGAATGTGTTAGGGATGATAGGCCTGCTTATGGCTGAAGAGAAAATTGATAAATGTGTAACTGATGGCCCTGGCTTCTAACAATAAAAGGCCTCAGTTGGATATGTGTCGCACGTCAAACGTTTTAGGTGTCACTGAATCGGCTGAATTGGTTTCAATTTGACTGACACCTCTATAGTCTCTAATTTTCACGACCGTCCAATATCAGACCAAACAAAATGTCGGCAAACAAAACATATGCATGGAACATAAAATCACCCTGTATACTTAAGTATAAGTATACTGTAATTGTGTAGTACCTCGTATTGAGAAAAACACATTAAACTCTCGAAATATAATCCAGAAAATAAGCAACCTCTGTAGGCTGAAGAACCTAGTATCAACACAAAAACATTCCACTTGCAAATAGACAAAAACACACACACACACAAAAACAAATTCCTTCGCATGTCGAACACACAACCTTGGGCCGTTGTCGCGCGATCCGGGATAGTGACAATTGCACGCTAAGTACACACAAATATCGATTGTTTCTTTTTTTGCTAATAAAATAAAATAATTTATTTATATGCTCGAGCACTGCGTGTGCGCCTGCGCATAAATAATTGTAAAATTCAATAGAACAATGAGAAAGATCGCACAATTTTGCGTGTCGATGGCGACAAATCGAGTTTGTGCATATGCTCGCGCGCAGCGAAACAAACTCAGGTAAACGCACATAGTCACATAGGCACACGTACTCGTACACGTACAGAGTATACACGGTAAATTAACGCGCGCTCGCGAGCATGCACACTCGACCAAAGTATATATATACACATACGCAAATAAGAATGCGCCATTTACATTATTTATACGTATTCACTTATTTAAAGAGGTCATCCAGTGTTTGCGGTAAAAGGTCGTCCGTCCCGCGGGTGCAAGCGATCTGCGTTTTCGCGCGCGCTCTCACACAAGCCAGGACTTGCGTTCTCTAAACGGATTTGCTATGTGTCTGAGATGTTTCGGAATTATTCTTTGACCTATCCGAACAGCTTAAAGCTTGTTTAGTGTTTTGTTGTATCTATTTAAAAGACACAAACGCACACTTATAATGTTTAAATTTAAATTGCAGTGGTCTTGTTTTTTTATTACTGCGACATTGTTTTATTTGTATTTGGATTATACCATTTTACTATTACATTATATCAATGTTATTTATTTTTTTTAATTTATTTTAAATAACATATTCTGGGGAAATCATGGAAAAATAGTGATGATCTATAAATATTATTTGACTAAAAGTTTAAGGGAATATTAATATTGTATTTGAAAATTATGATTTTAAAAATTATGTTTTTAAAAAATTCTGGAATAAAAAAAAGTTTTTTTAATTATTTTTATTTGATAACAATAAAATATGCCCAAAAAATAAAAATTTAATCAAAAAAAAAACAATATTGTCAAAAAATAAATAATAAATATCACAAAATTTATCATTTTTGTGCCCAAAAAAATGTATTAAAAAAACAAAAATCTGACAATAATTATTAATTCTTTTTAATTTTTATTTTTTTCAATTTTTTATTAAGCCAAACAACCTGAATAATGAATAAGCTCAACCTGAATAAAGACTGAATAATTTGGCTGAAATAAATTATTATTATTATAGAGTAAAAGTTAAATAAAGGCTGAATAATTTGTTTAAATAAGCTTTTATTCAGTTCCTGATTTACTAGCCTGAATAGTCTGCCAAAGCCGGCATTATTCAGCTCTTATTCACCTTCTAGCTCATACAGCTTTATTGTTTTGTGGGGTTACCTTGTGTTTGAAAGCAAAATTATAATTAATTCTCTATCACTTAAACATTTGCGCTAGGATCAGATCCGTAATATAAAAAAAACGAAACCAAATAAAATAAACAAAATCAAAAATATTTTCCTTTCTTTTAGTATTTTTTGATCCACTCATATTATCATTTCAAACAATAGAGATAAAACGTTGTTATAAAAAGACGATGATTCTGACATTTTAAAATTATTTAAAAATACAAAAATATATTTATTGTGACGATTTTTTTATAAAGTTTATCTACATTTGGCAAACGTCTATTTTGAACAACCATGTTTATTTTTTTTAAATTGGGTGCAATAATTATTTTAAATTTTAGTTTCATGTATAGTTTAAAAATTGCATGGTATGCTGCAACGCAGGACAAAGCCAACGGATTGCCGGAAGGTAGTACAGATCATCCAGCAATGCCAACTCGTACTTATGAGTGGGTTTACGTTGTTATAGGAACGGTAAAGAACAAAAAGCGTAATCAGACATTGACAATATTAGTTTGATAAAATTTAGAGGAGATATATTGTCGGAAAGGAGTCATAACTTAATCCCAGCGTTGTAGGATCAGAAACAACTTTTTGCAACTGCAATCAAAACAATAAATGGTTCCAGCTACTGGGGTTTAGCTTAACTTCAGTGATCCAAAATAAGACTGCAGTGCCGATCTGTGTGGGAGTAATCCAGGTTGTTGCAGGGAATTAAGGAACTCTGTGGAGTCAGGATCTATCACGGTGTCCACAGAGACGTAATGACTAACTTTTCCAGAAAGTTCCTCGAGCAGGATCATGTTGATAAAATCTATATCAGGGGTGGTGTTTTGCTAGGAGATTGACAGGTTAAGGAAGACCTAACCGCAAAGCCCACATTCACTGCCAAAACGAAGTATATCGCGCATCCGTGACACAAAGGTTACGTGATTTACGTGCTTGTAAGGCAAAAAAACGAAAATCCCACCCTTCAATAAAATGTGTGTATTTTGCGTATTATTTAATAAAAAAAGAGTGCCGCTGTTTAGTCCGCGAATTGTGGCGTGTTTTAAATATAAATTGTTTGCGCACTGCAACTGTTAAACTGTCCCTTTCCCCAAAATGGGGATGGTCTTCAAACAAAACTGTATAATATTTGTATAGATTCTGTCAAGGCGCAACATTTTTATTTCTACTTTGAGACGATATTTCGCACACTTGATGCGCACACATTTTAGATAAATAAACGCACATTGAAAGTTAGGATGATCTATTGACTGTACTCAACAACATCCCGCTCACCCCATATTTTGCAAAAATTAAAGGATACAAATAAACAGTAGTTGTAAATATACATTTGTCCATGAAGTTCAAGCAAAATACTAGCAAAATACTAGCAAAAACAAGAAAAAGACTAGCAAGAACCAAGAATTTCAATATTCTTGAGAAAATATAATAAATATCATCATGTTAAAATATGAATGCTCGTATTGCAGTTCTGGTACAGTGAGTCATACTTATCGAGCTTTTCAAGATTTAAAGCTCTATTAACTTATTAAAAGCTTGGTTTTAGCTTAGTAGTACAAGTACATAATTTATTATTTCAAGTACATTAATTTATTTTTATAAGGACATTTATTTAAATACAAGCAGTTTTGGTTTTTTATACTATTGTTTTTGAATTATTATGCTAAAATTAATAAAAGTATATATATATATGGTTGAAAATTTATTTATATATGATTACTAGAGACCAGAAAAATAGTGTCTAAAAATATAGAAATAGTTAAAAAATAGTCATTAAAATCTTATAATAGATATAAAAATAGTCATAATAAATAAAAAAGATACAAAAATAGTCGATAAAAACAGAAACAGTCATTAAAATAAATAAAGATACACAATTTAAAAAAAAAAACTTTTTTTTCGATATTATGAATATTAAGGCCCGTTTTATTCACGACGTTCTAAATACGCTTAGAGCGGCTCTAAATCAGTTTAGAGTTAGGACTGGCTCTAGCTTAGAGCCGAAATTTAAAACGCGTTCTAATGTTTGGTTTTATTGACATGATTTAGTGCCGAATTACGCACTATAGTCGCAGCTCTATTTTTAGAGCCGCTTTAAATATATCCCTGGGAAATTTACAAATATCGCAGCAAATTGACAGAGATTTGGCAATACTGTATACCATTATTATTTTTGTATGTTTACTTTCACCACACACTATAAAAAAAGTATATATTGGGTCTGTTGCTTTTATGTCAGCGGAAAACGCACTGTTGTGATCACCAATTCGCGTGACTGCCAACACACACTCCAGTTTTCACAGGCGGATCCCTATAACAAACCAATTCAGGCTTTCGATCGGTCTAAGGGAGCATATTAAAAAAAATTTTGAGCTGTTTACTATTCATTAAGATTGCCGCTAGCATCTTTAAATTCATGCCTAGTTTTGGTTTGAAGATTATCATACAAAGGATACAGCTCTAATGTTTTTTCCAGACTATAGCTTCCACAAAATCCGCAAAATGTATTAGTTGAAAAACAATACCCAAAATTTCAATCAATCAAATTCACGGATTTTGTGGTTTCTTAGTTGTCCTTCTCCAACTGGACCGAAGCCCTAGCTATACTATTGTTGGTTTAGGCGATACATATTTTTACAGGATATCCCAAACGTCTTCTAAATACTTTATTTTATTTACTGAATAGCCTTCAATAATTTGTTAGAATTGGCCACCTCAACTTTTTTTATTTGGTCAGAATATTATTTTACAGGTGTCTAGGCTTGCTGACTATATTAAACCATCTACTTCGTCATATTTACCACGCTGAATTCGAGGCAACAGTGTATCGTATAGTTTTTTTTGAAATAATCGTAATCATACACTACACATGCTCGTGATTTAAGAAATCTTTTTAAAGCACTAAATATAAGCATAAAAAATCGACCACTTCAAATATGAGTGAATAAAACTAAAACGCAAGAGCAGCGCTCCAAACCAAAAAATCTCGGCTCTAAACTACTTAGGTGACTAGGTAAGTTAGAGCTGGCTTTAACCTAAAACAAAGTTTAAAAAACTCTAACTCTTTAGACTCGGGTGAATAAAAGGAATTATTGCTGTGATTTAAAAAATCCCCGCTCGAAGGCGGCTCTAATTTTAAAACCGCGTGAATAAAACGGCCATAAATATTTTATTACAAAACAAGAAAACAAACTAAATATTAGTAGCGAATGTCATTAGAACACATTATATGAATGTCTTTTTTAACAAGGATGTAATTCTATTTTGCAAAAGATGTTTGCAGTTAGACAGATTGCAGTAATGCAATATGCAATATTTAATATTTAGTTTTGTTTTGTTATTCATTTTCAAAAAAAAAAATATTTTTATAAAATAGATACAAAAATAGTTATGTATATTTTAAAATAGATACAAACAAAGTTTTTTAGTCAAAAAAAGTCTGAATAAATATTGCATTTTTGAGATTGGAAAAACTTTATTCGTAAAGATACCTTTTAAAATTTGAATACATATCCAGGATACAAATAGGTATTTAACTATTTTACCGGTCTCTAATGATTACAAATTTGATTTCTCCTTTGGACATGTAATATAAGTACAATTTTTTGTATGCATTATATTTATTTAATATTTATACAACTTTTATTTTATATGCGTGTAAAATGGAATTTTAAAAAGTACACAAAATTGAGAGCCAAAATAAAATCCGATTTTAATATGTTTTCGAAAGGGGTGACATATGAAAATATGAAAATTTTAGCAAAATTCACGACTTCCGATCCGGTCGGTGTCTGCATATGTGGAGACTGTTGAAGACTGACTTGTAAGCTATCATACATCTGTGTGCAAAATACCACACCGAAGTTAAAGATTAAGGAAAAAAAGCCACTTTAGCGAAGTCATTTCTGGGCTAGTGTGGGACATTCTTTTTACACTTTACAGTTTACATTAAATTAGATAAAACAAATATATGAGGATTTCTGAGAATGTTGAATACCAGGGTTGCATTTGTGTTTTTGGAAGCACTGATAGTTGTCCTACTCCGGTTGGGTTTGGTCCAATGTTCCCTTTGTTGCTGCTTCCTTAGCTAGGGCGTCTGCACACTCGTTGCCGGGTATACCAGAGTGACCCAGAAGATTGCACTCTGCTCAACAGTGAATACATTTGCCGGTGATTTTAACTTATTTGCCAAGTAAAGTCTAGGAAGAATGCTGCGCCTGTTTCGCCATCCACTTTTGAATCATCAGTGTATAATATGGTCTTGGATATTTTGATTTAGGGGTGTTCTTCAGAGTTCGTCTCATGTGCCAGGATATTATTAGAGCGAAAAGGAGTCTTTGGTACTTTGGTTCCGTAGCATGGTAAATAGTCGACTTTAGCAATGTTTAATTCTTCGATTGGTATTGTTACTGCGAGCATTGCGTTATTGGGATTTGTCCTTTCGAGAGCTTGGAGGTGAAGAATTTCTCCTGGTCCCGGGATAGATTTCGCGAAGTACTGTTTTGATAGTTGCTATACTGCATAGTACTTTCAACAAGCCCGTTTGCGTTGTTAAGGGGTTTGTATGTGTTATAGTCTGAGCATTTGGTTTTTGAAAGCTCCAAAAAGGCTATTAAAGATCAGGAGCAGGTAGGACGGATGGGCTCCCCACCAAGTTTTGCAGATACACCTCATGAAATTAATTCTTGTGCTGCACTTTCTGCTTAATTCAGCGACATGCTGCTCTCCACACATTTTGAAGTCCAGGCATACACCCAGGTACTTAAAAAATTACACTTTTTGGATTTACATTGCATCCAGGCTTAATGAAAGTTTTGGCACCTTTTACTTCCTCGTAAAATAACCATACGAGTTTTGTCTACCGATATGTTTAGACCGATTCTCTCGTACCAGGATTGAAGCGCTTTTGTTGTTTTTTTGCAGCGATATTTGAAGTGAAATCGCGGAGTCCCCTGTGCAGTAGTACTGGAGTAATCTAAAATTATTTGGGATTAGCCCTGAGCAAGTCCCCGAAATCCTATTCTTGTTTCTTTGTGGCTTCCCTTGGAATAAAACTGCAATTAACGTTTCTCAAAAATTAAACCAATCATTCGCACCATCTTGTGAGGTAGATTTATTTCGCACAACACACATAATAGCTATGTCGACATTATGGTATGCTGCTTGATTTTAGGCTGTTGGTGGTCGGTAGATCCGCTGCCAAAATAGCCATGCAGTCTTGGGTGCCACACCCTTTTTCGAAATCCAAATTGAGTTTTTGAAAGCTTTTCAAGTTTTTCCACCCAGAAATCTAGTCGATTTTGCAACATCTTCTCAAATGATTTGCTGATGCATGATAATAAGCAGATTGGTCTGTAAGATGATGCTATAAATTTTGGTCTTTGCCTGGTTTAAAAATTGCGATCACTTTACAGTTGTACCATTCCTCAGGGCATCTGCCGGTACCGTAGCACTCATTAAAAAGCATTAACATATCTGATTTCGCACAGATCGGCCGGGCAAGTTATACTTGATGTACTAGAGGACCATGACCTTACGACTCTGAATACAGGATGCGACACTAAAATACCTTGCCCCCCAATGCAAAGCAGCGCAATTGACTTCGCACTCTGCTCGTCGAATCTAGCACTAAATAAATGGTCGGTGTGACCCCATACCTCTAGTAGCGTTTATTTACTAATTGTAATGCAACGGCAACAATCGAAGTTCGGTTAGTCGTAGTACATTTATTGTTTAATATCAAGCAATTCCAAATATGTTTATTTAATTAAAACCAATTTTAAAACC
>JAAAKO020060468.1:0-10298 GCA_010015015.2 Bolitophila cinerea | reverse complement strand
TTCGGCCAATTGAGATTCGGCCAATCGGATTTCGGCTAATCGAGAGACACCAGCCTAATGGTGGCGGCAAAAAACATGTATACGCCTTCTCCTCTGAAACTCGTACAAATCGAAGGTAAACTATCCTAAAGCCATGAAATTCGGCCAATCGAGATTCGGCAATTTGAGAGTTCTCCTCTGAAACTGAATTTCGTACAAATCCAAGTTAAACTATCCCAAAGCCATATGATTCGGCCAATCGTATCATTTGGCTAATTGAGATTCGGCCAATCGGATTTCGGCTAATCGAGAGGCACCGGCGGCTAAAAACATTTATAGGTCTTCTCCTCTGAATTTTGTACAAAACAAAGGTAAACTGTCCCAAAGCCATGAAATTCGGCCAATCGAAATTCGGCCAATCGAGATTTGGCCAATTGAGATTCGGCCAATCGTATCATTCGGCCAATCGAGAGACACAGGCCTAATGGTATCGTCAAAAAGCATATACAGGGCTCCTTTAACGTATTTCGTACAAATCCAAGGCAAACTATCCCAAAGCCATAAAATTCGGCCAATCGTATAATTTGGACAATCGAGATTCGGCCAATTGAGATTCGGCCAATCGGATTTCGGCTAATCGAGAGACACCAGCCTAATGGTGGCGGCAAAAAACATATATGGGGCTCCTCCACCGAATTTCGTACAAATCCAAGTCAAACTATCCCAAAGCCAAAAAATTAGGTCAATCGCATCATTTGGACAATCGAGATTCGGCCAATTGAGATTCGGACAATCGGATTTTGGCCAATCGAGTGACACTGGCTTAATAGTAGCAGCAAAAATCATTTATTGGCCTTATCTTCTGAATTTCGTACAAAACGAAGGTAAACTATCCCAAAGCGATGAAATGTGGCTCCATCTGTTGGACATTGACTCAAAGAAAATGTCGATAACTTTGTCACTCGTGCATTATTTATTTGGGACTTTACTAAATGAGTCTATCATAATTACACATAAAAATTAAAAATAATTACTGAATGTCTAAATAGACAGAAACAGTGTTAAATAACGTTTTAAAATCATGATAATTTTTTAAATGAAAAAACGTCCAAGCAAACCCAAAAAAAAGAGTAATTAAAAATTGTAAATGTAAATCGGTTAGACCGAAAATCTTAAACGTAACAAAAAAACAGCTACATATAATTGTTATTACAAAACGCACACACTTAAAACGTGAATAGGGTGGATTTACTGCGTGTGTCTCATTTAAAACAAACCAAACACCTACAGAGACTTATAAAAGTAAAACTGGTGATCGAAAAACGGTTAGTGGTGATTGTTGTGGTTGGTGGTTGTTGGTGGTTGTTGGTTGTTGGTGGTTGTTGTGGTTGGTGGTTGGTGGTTTTAGTTTATATATATTATTTATATATACAGCAGTATTTTGAATGTACCCAGGGTATACGTAAACCTATTCTATGACTAATTCGAAATATATCCCTCCAAAAACAACGAACAAAACAAAAAATAATCAAATTTGAATATTTTACGATCAAAACGCGGTCTAAATATAAGATGAACCACAAATTGGCGGTGTCCCCTGCGAGAATCTGTAAAAGAAGTGGTTAGTAATAGTATATATTGTGTGTATTATTTATAGTATATTTAATTGATTGGTATTTAGTTATCCGGGTGACACACACAGAAGACAGATGGCGCTGTTTACGTATATGTTTTTTTTTGATGTATTTTTGGTGTATATTCAGGTGTTTGGTTTCGTATTCAATTGTGATTGGATGAGGAGAGAGAGAGAGAGAGTTATATAGAGCGAGAGTGGAAGAGAGCGATTATATATATGATTTTGTTTTAAGAAAACCATGCACGATATATACATAAATATACTCGAACAATAATTCAGTGCAATATTTGATTATATGATTTACTGTTAAATTTAATTAAATATTATTAGTATCAAAGAGTAAATATTTAAGAGTTTTGAAGAGGTTTGGTGATAGGTGGTGATTTATATATATTTATTTACATAACAGTTAGGTAATATTCAAGCTAGCCACACAATATTTAAATAAATTAATGTAAGATATATTTAATTTTTATTGGGTATGTGCAAAAAATGGAGATCCTCTTCAAATTGCACATATCATGCACTATAAATTGCACACAAGGCAATAATATTTATATAGTATACAAAATATACAGGAGTAAAAATGATATACGTATATGTGTGTCTATATGTGGGTGTGAGTGAAAGAGATAAATAGAGAGAGATTCAAATTCAAACCACGAACAGCATAGCATTTAAAAGATCGAAACACAATAGCTGTGTCTTTGTCGCTCGCGGGATGCAGGCAATGCAGTTTTTATGTTTAATGTTTATGTTAAAATGGAGATCTTTACACATTAGTTCCATTAACTATGAAAATGGATTTAAAATTCGACCATTAGGAGACAAACAGAAGAAGTATAAATAATATTAGGTGAGTGTATAGTATAATATATACTTTAAAACAGCTACAACACGATGGACGCGCTCGCGGGTGGCTCCAAATCCCGGGCTCTGATTTCGGATTGGATAATTTGCAGCAGCGTATTAAATTTTGGTTAATTTTTTTTGCAGCAAAAACTGGTTTGCAGCCACCACACACACGACCTTCTACTACAGTACGTAAAAACAATTACTCGAAGTGTATAATAAATATTTAATAAAAAAAACGGAAATGTATAGTATAAATAAATACCAAACGGAAACGGAAACCAAAATAAAAAAAACTCATTTGAATTGAGATGCAATCGGATGCTGTGTGCATAAACCGGATGCATTTGTTGAAAGAAACAAAAACGTGTATTACTACACGAGCATACAAAAACATATATATATATATGCTCGCATAAATCACATCGCAAAACATATACATATAAACGCAAATGAATATATATTGTGTGGGCGCAATATTATTGGTAGTTAATTAATTAGTAAGTCATTCCACTGGATATACAATCAATATTTTATAAAAAAAAAAACATTTGGAAAAAAGGTTTATAGGGGTTGTGAGGGATTTATATAAATAACAAACAAACAAAAAACAACTTGAACACTCTACACACGGGGCTCGGGGGGTAGGATTTATCTAAAGTTTTTATTGTAGTTGTGTTTACCTAAGTCACCAAACTTGCTCCGGGCTTGCGCTGTCACTGTTATTGTTTGTTTTTGGTTTTTTGATTTTTTTTTGTTTGTTAATCCCACCCAAAAAACAAGAGTTAACGGATTAGAAAACGAGAACAATAAATAACTTAGAGGTTAGGTGTGTGTGTGTGTGATTGTGTTTTTTTGTGAGAATTTGGGCTTGTTTGGACACGAGATCTGCTGGTAAAATTCATTTATTACCACATTTCTAAATGGTAAGATTCATGGTTATGAGATTTAAGAATTTCGTTCAATGTGTCATTGTTAATAACCTAACTATTAAATTTCATACATTTAATTTTTAATATGTTTGTTTAAATATAATAAATATATGAGTATATTTTTTTTTTTTGGCTCAAACTACCCTGCTATATTTTTATGTGTGACATATATGTTATTTAATAATATATTTATGTTTTGTATGTAGTTTATCTAGAGTAAGTATTATTGGAAATGGGTACACTCACAGTTTTTACATTTGCACTTCTTGATGAGCGTCTCGTCTTTGATGTCATCGTGACAGGCTTTGCAGTAGAACCAGGCGCTGTGCGTAGAAAAGAAGATGAGTGACATTTAGTTAGGGTTTCGTTGGGCAATGAATTGAGATGTGGAAAAGGACCAATTTGGTTTAAATGTTGTAATAATTCAATCTGCATTTAATTCCATTAAAGAATAAAGTTTCTAGTATTGTTAATGAATTTGCAAAAAATAAAAATGAATAGTACATTTTATTTTTATACTATATGTAGCCTAGTAGAATTTGTCCGAAAAACATTGGTTTACGAAATTTTTATAAGTAATGTTAAATATTAAAAAGAATGTATAAAAACTCTGTATAATTTCAATGATTTCTTAAATTATGAATTAAGGTTATTAATAATAATAATAATATCTAAATTAAAAAGCATAAATTGTAAATGTCAAAGGGTGGTTTTCTTCACTTCGATGCCAAATCACTAGAATGGTGCCAAATGCTAAACACAATGCCGAAAAATCTACTCCTTCACGGTTTTAGAATTGTCATTTTGTTGTTTTGGCACGATGATTGTGCCCATAGGATATTTTTTTTACAATTATAATTGGCATTGATTGAGCTGTCAATTATATTTTGTTGTTCATTAAATTTAAACACAAACATTGTTTGTAATTATAAATATGAAACGATTGCAGAATTCAAAGAAAATTTTTCGGGCGCAATGATGAAGCTAAGATAAGCGGGCTGTATATTCTCCATCAAGTCAAATGATTTTTTTTTGTCTGTAGTGATCAGCATACGGAGAAAAAACCGTCCGGTCTGTTATTGGCAGAGCAATCGGACGGGTTCTCCGTTAAAGTGATGATCACTCCAAAACCCACATGGATGGAAAAACCGTGAGTTTTTGAACAAGAAAATCTGAGTTTCTGCAACCGTCTTTACAGACGGAGAACCGTACTGACTTTTTTATAATTTAACAAAGGGTATTCATTAAATAAAAATGGAAGTTCTACGTAGCCATTCGGTGTTGGATTTATACATGAGGGAGACTCAGGGAAAATGCATAGGTTCGAAAATGATTCTTCTTTGGTGCCAGGGCTTTCATTGCCGGCAAACTAGCTCCAGTTTTGCCAGCTGTCAGGAAACGGTTCTCCTCCAATTATGCTAATGTAGACCTCTACCAAGATTGCCTTGCGGTTTCCATTACAGGCCTTGAGCTGAAATGTGGATCGAAACACGCCACATAGTTTTGTCTCCATAGAATAGTGTTGAAGACCACCACATGCCATCTTCTGCCCAAGATCCGTCTCAAGCAGTAGTTGACAAAAGTTTGAAGTTTCCCGGTCTGGGTAGAGGTAACTTTTCACGTCTTGAGATCTGAGTGGAGCGCCAGATTACGCAAAACCACACAAGGGCGCCTCGAGATTGGTTGCCTCGGTGCTCAAATATCAATATCTGTGCCACCAATAAATATCATCATGCTCTCAAGATAGCAAAATAAATCAATAAAAAATAACTAATTAGGATGTCCTTATAATGCCTTTGGAGCACAGGCAAAAAAAGTTGTTTTTATACTGTAACATAACTTTCTCTCCGGAATGTGGACTAAAAAGGTGAGCATTTCTAATTATTTATTGATGGCTAATCAGTAAAAATAATTTGGAAACCGTACAAAGACATTTGGGATATCTGTACGTCGTTGTGAAGAAACCAAATTTAACAAGCTTAGAGAAAAATCCCCTTGCTATTTTTTTTGCATCGTGATACCGAGTGAAGAAAACCGTCCTAAATTAACAATAAAAACGGGTTCAAAAATATTTCCATTTTTTCGTCATTATAGTATTTGACTAACAATTTTATGGATTTTTAATTTTGTTTTTACAAAATTATTTTTTTCAAAATGCTGCGTTTTTAAAATTTGGGATTACAAAATTCTGTAATCAAAAAAAGTCAATAACTCTTTACAAAAACATACAAAACCCATAATTTGAATGGATTCATATTCATACCGATCCCAACGATTTTCCAACTTTTGCAAGCCGCCCAAATAATAAGATTTGTCGAACTCTTTAAAATAGGTGTTTGTTTCAGCGACGAACTCCTCATTTGATGCGAATCTTTTTTCCTCCGAACCATTTCTTCAGATTTGGAAACTAAAACAAATCACAGGGGGCCAGATCTGAAGAATATTGTGGGTGAGGCAGCAATTCGTAACGCAATTGAAGTAATTTTAAAATTGTAAGTAAAAACACCCACAATGCTGTGCATTGTCATGTTCTAACCGAATTTTCTCATTTTTTTAATGCGGACGTTTCTTATTCAAGGCTTCATTAAATTTGTCCAACAGTGCGCAATAATACTGCCCTGTAATCGTCCATCCTTTCCAAAAATAGTTAATTTCTTTCGGTGTTTTCACTTTCATATTAAAGTGTTTAATGACCTTTCGAAACAGTTTTTTTTTTCATTTTTCAAAAATAATAAAAGTTATTTGCTTCAATCGACTGCAAAAGTGAAACCACACGTAAGATATGGCTTAGCATTTGACAGGAGTCATTTAAAGGATGGTTCTTATTAGATTCAAAATTGTTCTGATGATGCGAGCAACATCTTCTAGATTTTTTAAAGTCTTATTGACTTACCCTCGTACTAGCTACAAAGTAAGTAAAATGTATTTATTGTATATAAAATGTATTCATAGTAGCAAACATTTTTCGTTACCAAAAATAAAAAAATATATAATAATACCATTATTTTTTAAAAGAAAAAAAATTAATAATATTTAGGTCATTATTAATCTTAAACTGAATAAAGACGGAAAAATTTGGCTATATAAGAATATCCTTTTTATAATTAAATTCCTATATAGGCAAATTATCTCTTAATCTCATTGCAGGGATCAGACCTGTGATTCAAACATGAGGATATTGATATACCCATATAACCATATACGAAGATACTTTTGTTTTTGTAAATCTGCCAGCTTCTCCAGTTACCCTGCTACCGCCATTATAGTGGCCACTGAGACCTTCTTGTTGACTGCAATCCATTTATTTCTGAAATCTTTCTCGTCTTTGGCTTCCTTCAGTTTTCTTTTGGTCAGAGCCTAATATCTCTCAACTGGCCGAAGTTCTGGTGGGTTGGCTTCCTTTGGCACTATTTCGATGTCTTTGCACCATTTGAGGGACACTTTGCTGTAGTGGCAAGATGCTAGATCAGGCCAAAAGAAAGAAGAAATTCTGTGTTTTCTAATAAATGGCAGCAATATGTTATGGCACTCTTTCACATAAATTTCACCATTGAAAGTGCCAGTTGCTACGTAACTCTGACTTCTTAGCCCACAAGTGCAAATCGCTAGCCACACGAGGAACTTTTTGGGGAACTTTAACTTTTGTTTTGATTTATATTGTTTCTCCACTTTTCCTCGTTCTTTTGCGGTTTAATACAATTAGGAGAATCTTGACAATACAATAATTTTTATCGTCCATAACACAGCAATCGAATTTTGAGAAAAAATCTGACTTCAACTTTTTAGCGCGGCGCTATGCTTTTAGGTTCTTTGTGGAATTCCTGTCAGGTAATTACTGTACCTGTAAGTCTTATAAGTCTGCTTACTGTCCCGCCAGTTTCCAATTCGACAGCCTTGGATTTTTCTCTAACAAAGCAACGATTTTCTTCGAATTTTCGAATTTTGTGGGCATACGAAACCGTTTTGCTTCCAGAACCGTTTTTTTGGTAACGTTCAAGTCTCTATCAAATACCGTGGTCAGTTTTTGGCTTATGCATATGTATATACGTATCGAGAAAATATATAGTTTCTTTGTCTTCAATCTGATCCAGGAAGCGCTTTTGAGACTTTAAGGAAGCTGTGTGACCATCGGATCAATTGAATATAAACCGTCAATGAGAAAACGATAGAGATACGCATATAATCTAAAGCATTGAAAGATTAAAGCTTAAACAATGACAGTAGGATTGATGTTTCAAGAATGCCTATAAAACTGGTAACCCTCAAATTTAGTAGATATGGTATATGGTTTAGGTGGAAACTGGACTCTTGCATTGCTGGAGCAAACCTTTTCAGTTTAATCAAATATCAGTGGCCACAGTCGTTTTTGGCGAAATGTTTTCGTCAGTCAAAATATTATCAGGCCAAATAGGATTAGCAAGATCAAATTGTATCAGGACAGATAGGACATTACATCGAATGGCTCATTGTGAATAATATCATCAGGTCAAATGACTCGATATTCGATAAGTCAAATATCATTCGAAAATATAAAATTGTAGCTTAAATAATCTGTAAGTACAAATTTCATCAGCATCATGAAGACTATTACAGAAGATCGAATATTTCGTTATTTGGAATATTATCTGGCGGAATTTTATCAGTCCACATTAGATATTAGACCATATGGTCTCACATTTGATTTCATCCTAGTTTCTAATTGACAAATCTACGTATGTGTGTCTCTTCAGGCGATCAAGGCTAGGCTTCAGCTTGAAAAACGCCTTCTATAAAATTGGTATCCCTTAAGTGACATGATATCACGTCTTAGATGTATTTTAGGAACATTCAAATATCTTCAAATATATTATTGGAAGAGTTTATCTAATCTAAGTTCTAAGTTCCTCAAATTTAATGCACCAATGATCAATAAATTATATAAAAAAAAGCTGACCAGCTGGTGGAATAAATTAAGTGTTTCAAACGAACTAGAAAGTTTCTAGTAAAGATTTTTTATACTATGCTTAAGTAGCGCCAAAAAATATTATAGAAAAACTGTAAAAAATGTGTCAATTCGCCGCGCATTGATGAACCCGCTTTAATACATGAAAACAAACGAAATACTTGAATAGCGACGAACCGCCATCAAGGTGAAAATTAGAACTATTGCTAATATACTAAAATAGAGTTTGCAACGAATGATATAATAGACTAATTTTTTCAAAATATGAATTATGAATTACAACAACAACAAAACTTACCGTTTCACCTCGTCCGCACTTTGCGCAATAAAGAAGCCCTGCGTGTTGGCCTGAATCTTGGCGCCGCGCGGATTGATCGAGATCTTGCTGTCGGATCCGTCTTCGGTGGCCTTGATCTCGATGGCCAGCAACAGGAGTTTCAGCTTCGTGAAGCACAGCCTACACGTTCAGAAGAACGTGAGAAAGGGAGAGAGAAAGAGAGAGAGAGAGTCACCCGTGCAATGGATGATTGTACGTATTAGTAAAGAGCAATAATCTAGGATTGTAAAATGGTTTTGTATTTCGTGTAATCGAGAGAGGTGTGAAAGTATTTTCTATTCTATTTGTTTTTTATTTTAAATATTTAATTAAAATTATGAATCAAAGAGGGTAGACTATACTGTTGGTTATAAATATTAAAAGATGTAAATAATGGAGCATAGCTTTAAAATTGTTTACTGGGGTCTACATAAGTCAAATAGGATGTTTATTTATGATTTATCTACGGGATGAAGCTGGGGGTTATTTGAATGCAGCGCGTACGTATTTCGATCTAAAATCACTACACATTTACAATTGATCATAATGTCACTAAGTTTATAATGGTTACAAAGCGTTACATGCTAAAATGGTAGTAGATCCTTTTTGTATATTCGGATTTAAAAAAAAATAGAACTTCATGCAATATAGTTTTTATGTACATTATGGCACACAGACGTGTTTTTTTGCGTATACATTTATTTTACAATCGTGAACTATACTACTTGTACGAAAATAAGCAATTTCACGAAATTGTAGTTCTTGAAGCGTCTGCGGACAGAGAGAAACTGTCTATATGTTTCACTTGTGTGTGATGCACAATAATTAAATGGTCAACGAACAAGTAGCTAAATAGACCTAGAAGAAATTCGTTGGTTTTCGTTGAGTTATAGTGGGCATTATTTATCTAGGAAAATACCCGATTTAATGAAATTAATAAACAAAATATTTTCATATTAGAAATATATAAATAATTTTGAAATCAAGAAGAAGTAAATAATTACCAGGCAATAGTAAAATTAACAACAGAAAAGTATAAACTCCCATTTCTAAAATGTATCATCTTACATTACTATAATATGTCTATTATGTATATTTTGTATCTCTAACTCACAATTGATTATATATTAGATTTTATACACCATTAGAATATAAGGTTCACAACGACGACAATAACCGCAAACAACAACTATTTTTTAAAATTTATAATCAATTATTTATAAATACGGTGGTCATTATCTATATATTTTTAGAGATAAAAAAATGATATTTCTACGAAAGATTAGAAACCCTGGATTGCAAGGCATCGGACATCTGATGATTTTCAATAATATAGCCATTATCTAACGATGCACGATAACGATTTCATTAAACATATTGCTTTATTTAATCATATTTCATATTTCAATAAAATCCCTGTTTAAAAAAAAATCTATAAATTTAAGAAATCAAATTGATAGTTTTTTTATTAAACAGGGATATCATTAAATAAAAAAAATAAAAAGTCTTACTGCTTTTAATTTTAAAAATTTCTGCGATTTATTTGATTTGACTTGTTTTTTAAAGATTTTATCCATTAAAATAATTGTTTTTTTATAATTTCAACAAAATCACTATTTCATTAATTTTCTATATTAATAG
>JAAAKO020060446.1:0-10299 GCA_010015015.2 Bolitophila cinerea | reverse complement strand
TTCGGATTTGAGTTGTTTTGTTGGTTTTGTCTTCGATTTCAACACGTGTCCGGGTGGTGGTTACAGCTAATTGAGGGGATTAAATGGCGTCTTCTATGTTTTTAGGTTTTTATGGGTATGTGTAATAGTATCTGTCCGTGGGAGCATAATTGTGTAGATGCAGGCTCTCTTTCTGGGAGATTTTCTCAATTGGACTCTGAGTTTAGATGAATTCCGTTTCGTCGGGATTAAATTCCAAAGAATGAATAACGAAAGGTCGTTTTATAAAAATTCCAAGGAAACAGCCATAAATTTCCGTGACTTTTAGGCGGTGTGCGAGTGGGATGAATTTCCGCGGGATGCAAATGACTACGGAATGGATATCCGTGTGCGGAAATTACGATAAAATTCAAAAATATCTGTGTCTGGTCAATGGTTTAACGCAGGAGAGAGCTTATTGGGGTTATTTGTAAAATTTGAATATCAAAATGTCAAATGAACATGAGACAAGATTCCGTAGTATTTGTGGACTCTTCGTGGTTTTTCGTGCATTTAAATCTTTACTTTAATTCAACGACACAAATATTTTAAGCGCTTATCGCCCAAAAAGCTTATTTGTTTAAATATAAAATAACTATTTTACCCATAAATAATACCCAATACGATTTTAATACTTTTTATTTCAATTCAGTGAAAAACCATAAATAACCACCACAAGTATAAACTATTAGGATTCCAATTGGTATTTTACTGAATTTTATTTTTGGCATCATTGACCAGCTTAGTTTTCGATTCCAAAAAAAAATGAACTACTTCACGAAGGAATTAATTATTCAAAGTTATAATAATTTATATAATAGAAATATTACCTTTTCTTAGCATTTCTGGAATTAGTTTTTTTAAAATAAACATTAACTTTGTTTTAGAAGAACAGAATATTTAAGAACAACTTTTTATATTTGTTTTTTTTTTTCTATATTATTTAGTATTGCAGGTCCAGGGAATTAATGTCAAAACTGCTAATTTAAAAAAAGTAAATATATAAGAAGATTTTCTTCATTTATGTGTTCTTCGAGAACTTAAGGACAAAAAAGTTAATGTCGATGTGTAATCGTAAAAAAGATAATTTTGGATACTAATGACATAAAAGCCAGTTCAAAAACTTAATTCCCAAAAAGTAAAGACCTAGCTTCATTCGCGACTTCTTATTCACATGATTCCAGCAATTTTATAATAACTTTTTAGATTATAGTTATCCATTGCGAATGGTGGAGACAGATATTAATGCAGATACGCAGACGTTAAAACTCTATATCTAAATCTTTATATCTAAATTCAGTCCACGTTCCTTTTTATTTTAATAATGGTCAAATACGAGGAATATAAATATGTAAATTTGTTGTCAATCAGGATATTTTTAGAGGAGAGTGGGGCCTGATAATAGACTTCAATCCCTATATCAAGGGGCCTAGCGATACGACAACCCGATAGCAAAACTCATCGAAATGCAACCTTTTTAATCATATTTGCTTTTTAAAAGCCATTTTGTGCCCAATACACAGGATTAATCTATATCAACATCAGATGGACACTATAATCTCTAACTTTGCTGTGACGTCTTGTTGTTGGTTTTGTATTCCGGTATTATTTTATTATTTTCTAATGTCTTCTTATGTCTTTGAATGTTTTCTAATGTCTAAAATGTTCAGTAGCTGCTTTGGAGCAGTTTTTATGGGAATTTTTAAAAAGTTTTAGAAATTGAAAATATTTTAAGATAAAATTTAAAATTTAAGCGAAAACATTTTCAACTAGTCTAAAACATCGAAAATGTTTCAATTTTGCGTACTGAATAGGGCTGAATGTTGATTAAAATGAAGGGGAAAAAGGGGCAAGTACCATCAACAAGAAACTTTTTATTAGAGTATAATAAAACAATGTTGATTAAAATAAAGAGTAAAAAACAGGCAAAAAAACAAGAAACAAAACAATAAACTTTTTATACGGGGTGTTCTGTTTTAAGGTGCTAAATTATTAAGCGGGGTATTCTTTGAATCATATTAAAAAACAATATTGGAAGGTATAAACATTTTGTTGTTGTTTACTGAAAATATTACGGAGTCTATTGCATGCTGCCTTTACCACCCACTGAGACTCAGGGTGCTTTGTAAAATGTGTTTATTTATCAGTATGCGTGATTTTGTTTTTTTGGTAATGCTCTTTAAGATCAGAATTTTATTAATTTATTTAAGGAAAAAAAAATAATTAAAAAAATCCCTTTATGTTATTTAAAAAAAAAACAAAAATTTTGTCAAATTAAAAAAAAAACAAATATTTTATTCAAAATGATTGAAAACAAAAATCGCTTGTATTTTGATATATGTTTTTCTCTTAAAAAACCTTGATTTGGGGATTGAAACTAGTTTCGTTTAGACAATTGAAGTAACTAATTATATATATATAAATATATGTTATTATGTCTATAATGTTACAGCCTAATATGCACACACACACACTTTTAATGCACGCGCCCTTATTTTATTTTATACATTTTATTTATTTTATTTTTTTTATTTATTGAATTTATGCGTATTTATATTTTCGAAATTTGAGATTTCAGATATTTTGTATATAAAACCTATGATTGTTTTGGTATGTCTTTTTATAATTTCCGGTTCTGTGTATCGTATATATATAAATATATATATCGTATAATATGCGTTTTTTTTGTGCCGTGATCTTCTATATACTATACTATATAAATTGTGAATTTTGTACATTTATTCTATGCGTGTGTCTATACTCGATGTTGTGAAACTACCAACTTGCTATTCTAGAGCTATATTTTAATTCAAATATTTATCCAAGCCGTTGTTCTAGATCGAAGAGAATCGACGTTATATCGAGAATCACGTTTCCACTAGTGTTCGCCTTGTTTAATCTGGTCTACTGGAGCACGTACCTGTTCCGCGACGACGAGGAAGAGTAAATTATTATTATATTATAAACATTAACAAAAAGAGGACAGAGAACAGAGCCTTTGCAGCAATGCGTCGCCCACCGACGGCGGTGGCGTTGATCTGTGGACTCCGGAGGTCCACAACGTGTTGCTGTGTCTCTTGATCTAACTCTACCTCTTTCTATCTGTCTAATTTAAAATAACCTTATCGAGTAGATCCCGTAAGCGCGTATATATATAATTATAAAAAAACATGTATTATGATGCAAATTGTGTAGATTACGTAAATTACTTAATATTTATAAACAACAACCAACAACAAAAAAAATGTATTTGTAATAATTATACTATAATTCATCTGACGAAAAATACTGGAAAATATGTGTACTTATATTATAGGAGTTTACACCGATTCACTATATATCATTCACCGGGATAAAAACGTTAAAACATACTCACTCATTTACACACCCACACACTCACAAAAATACTATCACCATTTAAATAAATCTAAACAAATGTTCACAGGATGCGTACACTAAATACATATTATATATATATATATATGTATATACGTATATTATATAAGTATATTACGCAGTATATGAAAAAAGACAAAACACGGATCAAAGCAATCAACACATATTAAGTGGCCATTTTAAGTGTACAATTAAGAGAAATTCGAGTGCCTGAAAGACCTCCCGCAAGCATAAAAATGAAAACGAACGACAATTTTCAAGATAACACGCATTTTACTTTCAAAATATTGTATTTCCATTGCGTGTTCATCGGTAATGAATTTTGAAAAACTCTTTGGAAAATCGTCTGAGATTTAAAAATATTTTATATCTTTATGGTTTGATGTGATTCCTTTCAGACATGTTTAATCTCCAAAACGAAATTGAATTCGTTTAATAGGCCTACACAACAGATACATTTTGTATAATTTATATAATAATTATAGTTCGAAATGGCCTACAGATACAAAAAGGATGTCAACTGAATAGAAACACTAAGCAACAAATAAACTAAGACCGAATTGAATGTAAAATTGCATTCTGTGCCATTGAAACGAATTTACTTGAATGTATATGTTGCTCTTAAACTATATTTCATAAAATATAAAGAAAAATCAATAACGTTTGTTTTTATCTGAAAAAATGGTTCCTAGAAGTTAGATTACTATTAAATCCGAAATAATCCTATATTTATGGTCCTTCAAAACAGAAAGTACACGTATGCATTAACCCAATACGATGGAAAGTTCAAGTAGGCTCAATTTTTAGCTATATGTTTCGGTCATGGTCCTTCAAACCGGATAATGATTTCATCTATTGCATGATCCTTTGAGGCGGATTGTATTATCACGGTCCTTCAAACCGGCTATTGATTTTATCTATATCGGATTGTCTGCCAGTCTTGTTCGTATTCTCGTGTTTATGGTCCTTCGAGACAGAAAGTACACTTATGCATTAACTCATTACGATGGAAAGTTCAAGTAGTCTCAAGTTTTAGCAATATGTTTAGGTCATGGTCCTTGAACCTGATATTGATGTTATCTATTGCATGATCCTTCGAGGTGGATTGTGTTGTCATGGTCCTTCAAACCGGATATTGATTTTATATATTTCATGGTCCTTTGAGGCGGATTGTCTGCAAGTCTTATTCTGTATACTCTTGTTATTGGTCCTTCGAGACAGAAAGTACACTTATGCATTAACCCAATACGATGAAAGTTCAAGTAGGCTCAAGTTTTAGTTATATGTTTAGGTCATGGTCCTTCGAACCGGATATTGATTTTATTCTTGTTTATGGTCCTTCGAGACTGAAAGTACTTTTATGAATTAACCCAGTACGATGGAATGTTCAAATAGTCTCATATTTTAGCTATATGTTTAGTTCATGGTCCTTTGAACCGGATATTGATTTTTTCTATTTCATGGTCCCTCGAAGCGGATTGTGTTGTCATGGTCCTTTGAACCTGATATTGATTTTATCTATTGCATGATCCTTCGAGGCGGATTGTGTGCAAGTCTTATTCTGTTTACTCTTAATTATGGTCCTTTGAGGGAGAAAGTACACTTTGCATAAACCCAATACAAATAAAAGCTCAAGTAATCTCATGTTTTAGCTATATGTTTAGGTTATGGTGCTTCGACCGGATATTGATTTTATCTTTAGTCTTAGTCCTTTTATTCTTGTTTATGGTCCTTAGAGACAGAATGTACACTTATGCATCACCCCAATACGATGGAAAGTTCAAGAATACTCAACTTTTGGCTATATGTATATGGCATGGTCCTTCGAACCGGATATTAATTCTATCGATTTCGTAGTCCTTCGAGGCTGATTGTTTACAAGTCTTGGTCCTTTTATTCTTGTTTATGGTCCTTCGAGACTGAAAGTACACTTATGCATAAGTCCAATACGATGAAAGTTCAAGTAGTCTCGTATTATAGTTATATGCTTAGGTCATGGTCCTTCGAACCGGATATTGATTTTATTCTTGTTTATGGTCCTTTGAGACAGAAAATACACTTATGCATTAACCCAAAACGATGAAAAACTCAAGTAGTCTCATGTTTTGGCTATATGTTTTGGTTATGGTCCTTCGAACCGGATAATATTTTATCTATTTCATGGTCCTTTGAGGCGGATTGTCTGCAAGTCATATTCTGTATATTCTTGTTTATGGTCCTTTGAGATGAAAAGCTCAAGTAGTCTCATGTTTTAGCTATATATTTCGGTCATGGTCCTTCGAACCGGATAATGATTTCATCTATTGCATGATTATCATGGTCCTTCGAACCGGATATTGATTCAAATCAGAAAGTACACTTATGCCGAAGCCCAATACAATGGACAGTTCAAGTAGGCTCAAGTTTTTGCAATATTTTTAGGTTCTGGTCCTTCGAACCGGATAATGATTTCCTACAAGGCGGATTGTGTTGTCATGGTCCTTCAAACCGGATATTGATTTTATATATTTGATGGTCCTTTGAGGCGGATTGTCTGCAAGTCTTATTCTGTATACTCTTGTTATTGGTCCTTTGAGATGAAAAGCTCCAGTATTCTCATGTTTTAGCTATATATTTTGGTCATGGTCTTTCGAACCGGATTATGATTTTATTCTTGTTTATAGTCCTTCGAGACTGAAAGTACTTTTATGAATTAACCCAGTACGATGGAAAGCTCAAGTAGTCTCGTGTTTTAGCTATATGTTTAGGTCATGGTCCTTTGAACCGGTTTGTGTGCATCTATTTGTACGGAATAATAGAAGATTCTTCGAGCAGGAGTTGTGGTTATAACATTATTGGTCCCTTAAAGCAGATTGTTATTTATATATTAAATACATATACTATAAAGTCCTTTGAGCCACAATTTAAGTGTTCTTCGATCTTATATGTGCTTAAATTGTGATAGTAGTAGTCAATCATGATGGTCCCTCGAGCCGGTTATCGATTTGAGCAATATTAATCTAATTTACTTCAATCCTGACTGTGGTCAAGTCTTGTCAATTAGCTTCAGTTTATGTTATAATCTGATCGATTATTTGATCGAAACGCGTGAACTGTCATGCATCATTGGTTTCAGCTATTTAGTTCAATCTAGATCAATATTTAAATTCTTAAATTATTCGATTGATCAGTTGCTCTATATGTGATATTGAAATCGATCACACGATACATTAAACGATCGATCATTTTTTTTTTGTTCCATATGCGGAAAGTAATTAATGTCTACATCATTGTCTGCATCGTTCAATCTGAAAGCTTTCCACTCAATGCGATCGATCCATTAAGATAAAAAATATATCCTTGGCGCTAAGACAGCTCTGATCAGCGTCACATACTCGCTCTCTAGCTGTGTATTGAAAACCGATAACATAAATCATACACTGTTGTAAAAATCAAATCCCAAAAAATATGTATAGTGATAAATTGTAAGTGATTCACATAAATCTGTCTTTTCTAACTTAACTAATACACCACATACATGTATAGCTGTAGAGCTATAGTGTATTTCTTATATTGGATAAAACAAACACTCACACACACACTCTTTCGATATCCCGTACGCTCGATTGCTACGTCCAAAAGAGAATGTTAGTCAATTTTCGGTTTTCTACTAAATTCGTACACGCATGAAGACCTCTCAAGAAATTGTTTTTGAAGAGATTTAAAATACAAAAAATAAAATAACTTTTTTATACAAAAAAATGACAAAAAATTTAAATTTAAATTAAAATAAAACACCCCCTCCCCCCAACCACACTTACACGATACACGCATGAGTGTATGTAAATTATAAAAATATATAAATTTAAAATATATACTATCTATACATAGATTTCGGTTAATTTTCGAATTACATAGAAGTGCACACCAAATACACTCGTTTTAATGCAGGGTTACGCGATCTAGAAAATATAACAGTATATTTAAACAATATATATATATATATTGTGTTATGTAATGGAGTTAACATATGCGAGTTTTCTGTGGTGTACAGAAATATGAATTACCACAAATCCCCACCACCCTCTGCCAACCCGATTTAACATACGTTTTTGAAATTCCCGCTCAAATGTGATTTTTTGTACCATTTCAAATATTTCTCCCTTTTTATATTGTGTAAACGGAGGCCTTGCACGAAGGCAGCGCCATCTCTTATCAAATCAAATTTTCTGTGCACCACATAGTATTTCTCCAATACAATACATATAACATATATATATTAAAACAATTAATAAACTCACATATAAAAACCATGATTCATTAAAACAAAACTCCTAACGACACATAATTATAGAAAATACGCTCTCAACCAAAAACAAAGCAGAATACTATCTATATCTATAGCTATATTACAAAAGTATATACTCGTAAAATAGGCTTTTTTAAGGAGTTGTCTATAAGAAGCATCAGGTTTGCTTTATCGGTAGATCGGGGTAGGCATTTGCTCTTCCAAAAATAAATTTTATTAGAAATAAACCAGGATTGAGTACATGGTAATTTTTCTACATCAATTACAGTTGAAACATTTCAAAACAAACAAAACAAAATGGAAAATTCAGAGAAACAAAACAGTAAACAAAACAAAAAAATATCCACAAAACCGAATATTTAAAATTCAAAGCGCTATATTAGTATTGACAACATCAAACAGAAACATTCATATATAAATATATATAAAATACAATATACATACATATAGAGGATTTATATAAAAAAACGCGCATTAAAACAAACAAATACAACAACTACAACAACGTATAGGTAGTAATGGGTTTTGTGATCGACAAACATATTATTTATATTCCAGAGTGGACAAACACAAATACAACCAAATAAAAACACAGGAAACATAATTTAAAATATATACTAAATATATACTTGTATGTAGATGCGTGTATACTAACTAATTAAATTGGATACATACTATATATATATTAGCAAATCACGTTTACATATTAAATACTAACTAAACCAACAAACAAAATCGCACCCTATTCACCACCTCCACCCCCCACCCAGATTATTCACACACACACTGATTATTATGTTTGTATTTAAACCGAAACCAAAATCCAATGTATAATAAAAAATATTTTATGAAAAAAGAATTGTGCGTTTTTTTAATGGACCTTTGGGAGATATTTAGCAACTTCGGTCCTTTGAGCCAACCTGTTTACCAACCAGGCTAATCTAATCTAATCTATTGTAATTGTAAGAAAATGTACTTCACGAAATCAAGAAAAAAATTACAGATGAGCGAATGGAACCGGATGAATCTTTAAAGATTCTTAACTGTAGAATTTGGTGGTTTATCAAATCAGTGCTTTTTCTGAAATTTTTCATTCAAACCTATATTTTATTTCCATCTCACAGTTCCTCCGAAGTCAACCGTGAGGTCTGCTCCTTCAACCACTCCAGGGTGTGACTATCCTTACACTGCAACATCTTGCAGTCGTTTAGCCACCCTGCGCTGTCGAATTCTGGAAGATTTTTACTCTCCACACTGGCTTTTACCATGGCTTGGATGAGCTTCATCTCCACAAGCTCCCATTTCGCCTCTGATAGTTTGTCATATGGAGAGTTGGCATCGCCGAGGACAACCAGCTCGTCTTTCATGGTCTTGACCTTATGCACAGAATTTGAGGGGCCCGGTTTTGAATTGTCTTTGGAGCCGCCTACGTTGCCTTGGTCCTTCCGCCGTTTGGTGCCGAGGTTCTAATCTTCAGAGGAGCGTTGCCGCTTCTCCGAGAGCTTTCTGCTTGCTGCTTCCTCGATGGTGGTAACAAAAGCGGGGTTTGTGCTTTTGAGCCATTCCTTCCTCTCTAACTTGTTGTTTAATGGTCTCACTCTAAATAATTGGTCTTCTATAGGTTCAGTAAGGCAAATGAATTGCCCAGGCACTACTTCATTTTCTGAGCTGCCTTGTTCTTAGCAAGGGCTCTGCGGCCTTCTTTGCTTGGTCGTTTACGGCCCGAATCTGCAAGCGATAATTGTTCACACCCGAGGTTGATCTGTTTTTGGTTCTGTCCTTGACTACCTGCCTTGCGACAAGTGTCTTTAGTACTTACTTAAGCCCCCGCACGACGACAACGTAGAGCTTCATTGCGGGGGTAAAAACACGGTTCTACGGTATGCCAATATGGATGCTGATGATGATAATTCGATCCATAAAGGCAACTCCGATAATTGTGTTAAGCCAGCTGAAAAGTGAAATTACATAGTTAAATTTTACAAATCCAAACTAATTATAATTTTTTGAGATCCATATTTGTAAGGTTCAATCCGGCTCGAAGGACCGAACGTTTTATTTTTGGTTCTGTCAAAAATAACTTTAAATGGAAATGGTAATTGCAAATATGTCACAAGTAAGTATTTTAATCATAGTTACTATTTAAGATGTCCACAGTATTCAAATGGCAACTCTTTTGAAAGTTATATAGGACGCCTAGTATACTTCTTCTTATTTAATTCTTCTATACCCAGGTGGAACATTTAGGAGAAAGCACCCATAACCTTCCGAAATCCCACCGTCAATGCCAAAACCATGATATTTTTAAAGAGATTTTACTATAGGTATTGTATAGGGTTAGCGAGATTAATTGCCCAAAGACCATCAATCATGGTATGGCCAGTAAATAAAATGTCCACTGTCTTTCCGGGATTAACATAAAGACCTACACTACAGTATTTTCCATAGTGGATAATCATTATGTCATAAGTAGAGACCGCAAAAAAGTCATTTAACCATAAATAAAAAATATATTTTTTTAAATATAGACTTCAAACAAAAACAAAATATATATATTGCTTTCATATTGTTTATTGACCGATTAGTGACGGCCATTA
>JAAAKO020060435.1:0-10300 GCA_010015015.2 Bolitophila cinerea | reverse complement strand
AAATATGCACACTGGAAAATCTAGTTAACGAGGTGTAAAACAAATATGTCAACTCAATTACATACAAGTATATTTAGAAATTATTAAAGGATATATTTGGGGAAGAAGGTCGGAAAAGATATGAGGAATTCTATTCTAACCAGTTTTTTATGTGTACCCGATACTAATATTAGTATTATTTATGGACTCTGCTGAGTAATTATAAAAAACAAAAAAAATTGTACTCTAAAACCAAATGAACAAAATAACAAAAAAATAATAAAACTTATAACAATAAATTAAGCATTAGCCATATTGGCATCTGCAGGACTAACTTTTTTTTCTGGAAATCGTTTAAATTTGAGAGTTTGAAATTGAGAGAATGATTTTTAAGGCAAATGAGTTTGACATATGAGATTTAGTAATCTCATTTGTTAGTTTAAAACAGAATTTCTAGTATTTAATTTCTGCGATTTAAATGAAAAGTTGTTGAAATTCTGCAAGATTTTAAAAACCACACACGATTTTCAAATTTTTTTGCAGAGCCATTTTGGCTCTTAAAAAGAACTAGTCTTTAAATATAATTTTTTAATGTTAATCGGATATAAACTGTATTTTAGATACACTTTTATTTATTTTGTGGGAAGTAAAAATACTTGCGACCTTTAATTTAAGCATTTTATTAGTCATATTGATAATTTATGGCTTGAGATATTTTAAACAACAACTAAAAAATAACAACTCTTTAAAAACAATAAAGTATTAAAAAATAGCATCATTCAAGTTGTGTATGTTAATTATTTGAAATATAAAAACCTTTATCTTAGGGCGGTTTTCTTCACTTGGATGCCAAATCACTAGAATGCTGCTAAATCTGGAACGGTGCCAAATGCTAAAGTCAAAATCTATTTCTTCAATGCTTTAGAATTGGCATTTTGGTGTTTTGGCACGATGTTAGATTGCCATATGCGATAGCATTGTGTCCATAGGATATTATTTTTTTACAACTATAATTGGCATTGATAGAGCTGTCAATTATATGTTGTTGTTTATTAAATTTAAACTCCATTTTTTTGTAATAAGACGTATGATACGATTGCTGAATTCAAATAGGAGTGTCCGGGCGTAAATATGAAGCTAAGATCGGACTGACAGATAAACGGGCTGTTTATTCTCCATCAAGTCAAACGATTTTTTTCTGTCTGTAGTGATCGGCATACGGAGAAACACCGACGGAGAAAATAACCGTCCGGTCTGTTATTGGCAGTCGAAGTAATCGGACGGGTCCTCCGTTAAAAAGATGATCATACCAAAACCGACTGGGACGGAGAAACCGTGAGTTTTTGACCTAAAAAAACTCGGTTTCTTCAACCGTCACTACAGACAGAGAACTTTACGATTTTTTTATTTTTTATAATGTATCAATGGCTATTTGGGGTTAGCTGTATATATTAGGTCTTTTTATACCTGAGAGGGACATAGGGCACAAAGAAAGTATTGGAAGCCAGAGTTTTTATCGCCGGCAAACTAGTTTCAGTTTGTGCCAGCTCTCTGTGTAAACTGTTTTTTTACAATTTTTCTTCGGTAGACCTTAACCACGGCTACCTTGTGGGGTCCATTGCGTTGAGACGCGATTAGAACACTGTTTGCCAACCACCTCCGGCTCGAGCTTTGAGCCACCATTAATAATAAACAAGCTCCAAGATAGCAGAATTTATCAACAATCTCAATGGGTTGACTAGTAAGTTGGATGGGAATAGCAATAAAACATTTAAAAAACGATCCTGTAAAATATATTTAAAACCAAATAAAAAAAGTTGAGGTCGCCATTTTTTATTATGTTTTGATGGTTATTCAGTAAAAATAATTTGGAAGCCCTTAGAATCTATTCGGGGATAATTTTGGAGCATAGGCAAAAAAAGTGTTTTCATCCTGTAAAATAACATTCTCACCAAACAAAAAAAGTTGAGGTGGGCATTTCTAATTATTTATGGATGTGTTATCATAAAAATAGTTTGAATTTCGTATGAAGCCATTTGGGATAGTTATGGATCGTATAAAATTGAAGTGATGAAACAAATACAAATACGTAAAAATTGAAAATATTCCGATGCCAGACGCCTAGCATGTGCTATGAGCACATATTAATGACAAAGCTTATTCCGACTTATTTTAATGCTAAATTCCGATTTTCGTTGTTAAGAAACCAATTTTAGCAAGCATATTGAAAAATTCCCCATTCTATTTTTTTTGGCATCGTGCTTCCGATGTGAAGAAAACCGCCCTTAATGTCTTATGCATGTCATTTTTTGCCAGCGCTAGTTAAAATAAGTCAAGGTTCTTTCCAAAAGTTCTAGTTGATTGTCAAGACTGACTCTCAAGTAATATTAAAAAACCAGCAAATATCTGAAAAATGGTTGGAAAATTCATAATATTAGCACTTTAAATGAAAATATGTTGAGCGTACAGCGATTATACGACTGAATATTACAGCTTTTTTTTGTTGTATTATTATGTCGGTATATAAGTTATCATTAAACAAATACATGTGTCGTATAGGTTTTGCTATGTAACGTTTAAATTGTGTTTTAATTGCCTAGATTACCCACAACATGTGGAGCATGTCGATCTAAACGATTAAGCGCGAGTGTCGTTACCACTGTCTTTTATAATATTTTCTTTTAGAAGCTCTTTTTTCAAATAATGTTAATAAAACAAACTGTAATGTGTAACTCATAACATTTTTCTAGTTGCACCTAAAAGAAAGATAATAACTATTGAAGAATTTACACATAATGATCATGTGGATGGTGTCTTGTTGTGTCTAGATGTATCTTGATGGGTTCGGTCTCCTATATGAAATCCACTCTCAGTTTTTTTGACACATCCTTTTATCTATCATTTTAAAGGGTTTTTATATTATAAATATTCAAAAATAATATAATATGGTCAGTGGATAAAAAAACTTCTAGTCTTAATCAAAACCTTAAAATGTTATTTACACAACAAAGTTAGTCATAGAATACTATTTCACATTCTTCTATCTGCTATTTTCAAGGGTTGTGTTTCTAAGAAATATTCAAAACTGTGTTTATCATTCGTCAAAAACCTTAAAATGAAGTTTCATTACAATCCCACCATTCATTTGCCAAAAATCCTGGCGAGAAGGTTTACTAAAGAAGTTATTCATTTTTAGTCAGTGTTCCTCCTAAACCTTCCTTAAAACAAAGTTTCATCCCAATATTTATGGAGAACATCATATCTTTTCAAAATAGATTCCTCCTTAAGACCATAAATGAAGTTTATACTGTACCGTTAATGTGAACTTGAAATTTATAAATTCATCATTAATGAACTTGGGTCTTATTCTTTTTGATCAAATTATAAAGTCTGTTAAGTGCATGTTAATCTCAATCTAAACCATAGACTTTTATATATAGACACGAAATGGACCCCTTTTTCTATATGCGGACTTGTCATGAACATCTCTTCAATCCGAGGCAGTATTTTAGTTATTTTCAAAGTCACCAGGTAGCTTACTTACGCGCATATTTCAAAAATTCAAAATTATTTAAATAATGTCATCATTAAACAACTCTTAAAATAGTAAAAAAAACATGATTAAACTTAAATTAGTGTCTTCTTAGTACATTTTAACAAACATCCGCATTTTTATCGTCTTCAAACTATTAAAATACGTTTTATTAAAATATCTCAAAACTAGTCTAATTTTTGGATACGTCAAAGTTGATTTTCATATTATTTTCATAAAGATGTTCATTACAAAAACATAACCTAACTTCTCCTCTAGAGTATTATTGCTCTTAGATCTAAACACTGAAGTGAAGAGTATAACATTAGGGTTGTGTAAACCACATAACAAATTATGTCTTATTTACAATCTAAATATTGACAGAAATGGTTGGTATCGATAATTGAATTAAATTATGAATTATGAGTGACGTTTTTTATCAAACACTTACAACATTTCAGCAACAACCTGTCAAAAACATCATTGAAATTTACTAATCTAATAATACTCAATTTATGCTCGCGTCACACATCAAATCTGATTTAATATCCAAAAGGCCAATATGTGTAACATCAAATCCCAGCCACACAATCACTCACATGCAAACAATCAACGTTTCAACATAACTCTAACGTCACTTAACAATTATACCTCAAACAATGCCCACACTCAATCGGGCAACACTCGTGCACGCTCGTTGGCGTGTCGGCCGGCAGGCTTATGTATATATATATATATGAATTGCACTCGCGTCCCACGCATTTAATTAGGCAGATTTATTTGTGTTAATTACCGCATCCTCATCGCGCCGGCACCGTAAAACTATACTAAATTACGAATTCATCCGGCGAACCGTGCCGCGTCGCTCTGTATGGATCCAGCGAGGCGTCCGCCAAACCGGAGCACATAAATCAGAGCAGCGCGTGCCGTGCCGTGCGCTGCATACGTATCTATTATATGTATACTAAATTTATACATAGAATATTATATGTGGCCAAATGAATATGGCCGCAGGCATTATGCTTTTGTCATGATAGCATACATATAATATGTTGACGAGCTTTTGATTTTCGACATTTAACTTCAGCAGACCATATTACATCCATAAATAATTATATATATATATGTGAAATATGAAAATGGAATACGTGGGACTTAATATGTCAGCCATTCAAATTTAAATGGATATTTCCATTTGCAACATATCATTTCTCATAAATAATTTTCTAGACTATATATATATTAAATATTTAAATGCATTTCTTGTGATTGATATTGATTCATTTGTTTTTTTTCTTCAGCAATTCCAACGATAGCAAATACCACCGTGACTCCGTCCCTGGCCGTGGTGCCATTGCTCACAGCTCAGCAGCAGTCGCCCGCCGCCTCCGCCGCACCGGAAGTGTCACCGGAAATTGCCGATAACACGTCGACGACACTTAAATCGAACGCAATCGATGTATTGCCACCGCCGAATAACTCTTCGATGGCAACACAGCGGCTGCCAGCCGCGGTGGCAGTGCCCGAGGACAAAATGATTTCCGGTGACCATGAGGACGCCACTTTGCAAAAAGCTATAGAACAAGTGTTCGCGAAACCGGAAATTAAAGGTCGTGCATTAGATTTTATGGCTGCGTCGTTGGCACCGGGTCAATCGGAATCCGCAATAGCTCCTGCCAATATTATTACAGGACCCACACCGATGCCATCGCCGGTGGCAACACTAGCGCCATCGCGGGCCGCCAAAGCAACGATGGATCTGAGTGACGTCAGTATGGACGATGGCGACGATAGTATGGAGGATATGGCGGCCATGGAAACAGAGCCACCGCAATTGTCGCCGTCTGTCGCATCGCCGCCGGCCCGGGAAAACGTAATGCTTGCTAGCACCAATCACAGCGGCAACACTACTGTCACCGACGGCGCTGAAGCAGCTGAACCACAGAAAAAACGACAGGAAATTACGATGAACGAATGCATAAACAATGGCGACGTGTTTAAGGTAAGTGCATATTGAATAAGTTATTTGCATTTTGTTGTGCGAGCGCGTTATACTATGGTACGTGACGGCACCAGAGCTTTTTACTACGTGACGCCAACGCGCGTCGCCGCACAGTGTTTTAGATGTATGGGCGTGCGAAAAAGACCTACTAACTCGAAAAGAACTTGAACAAATCTATAGGGAATTTTTGTTAATTATTTTTTTTATTTTATTTTTTTTTATATATAATTATATAAATTATGAATATCTTCTTCTTCTTCTTTTATTTTTTGTATGGCGAAAACGATAAAACTAAAAAATAGTTGCAACCAACACTCATAGAACAGATTAGGCTGTCACAGCCTAATTTATCCCCAAATCCAAAACTTTCTTGCTGCAGCCTTTTGAGCTATTTAAACTAAACTAAAAATTAGCTAATTTATAAAAAATAGCTAATATAGCTTATTGCAATGACAACCCTAAAATGGCATTGCAATAAGCTATATTAGCTAATATATAGATAATTTAGCTAATTTTTAGATACTTTAGCTAATTTTTAAATAAATTAGCTAATTTTTAGCTATAGCAGCAAAATGAAAGACATTTTGTTATTCATATTTGAGTCTTTAGTCCATTTCTGAGATATTTTTAAAGTAGATATGAAGTGCTTTAATTTAGATCCCCGAAAAATTAGTACCGGTTAATCAGGAATTTATAGATCTTTGGAAAAAACGCGGCAGTCCTAAAAAAAAAGTTTTATTAAGCTAATCTAAAAATAGCTAATTTATCTAAAAATTAGCTAAAATAGCTTATTGCAATGACAACCCTAAAATGTCATTGCAATAAGCTATATTAGCTATTTTTAAGATAATTAAGCAATTTTTTAGATAATTTAGCTAATTTTTAGATAAATTAGCTAATTTTTAGCTATAGCAGCAAAGGTTGAAAGACATTTTGTTATATGATCATATTTAAGTCTTTAGTCTATTTCTGAAATATTTTTAAAGTTAGATCCCCGACCAATTAGTACCGGGTAATCAGGAATTTATAGATCTTTGGAAAAAAAGTGGCAGTCCCAAAAAATGAGTTTTATTAATTAAATATTTTTTCAGGTCTTTCAAAAAATACCAGCGCAAAAAAAAACTATAAATTCCTTTAACTCTGGCTCTACTGAAGCACTAATCACTTTAATTGTAGAGCACTAATTATAAATATGTTTTTAATGGTCCATATGATCGGTTATAATTAGTGATCTGTAAAATAGCAATCAGGAAATTAGTGATCAAGAATTTATAGATCTTTAGAAAAAAAACGCGGCAGTACCAAAAATATATTTTAATAATTAAATAATTTAATAGATCTTTGAAATAAAATTCATAGCCAATCCTAATAATTATTATCGAATTAAGTATTTATTAGGACTGGCGCAAAAAAATGAATATTTATTTTTCTTTACTTGCGGCTTCAGTAGAGCACTAATTGCTTGAGCACTTTTTTGAAAAGCCCTAATTATAAGCAATCATATGGACGCTTCCCATCAAAAATGTGTCTTAATAGTTTTTTATTACATTATAGTATTGTATGCTCAAAAAACTTAAACTTACACTCTGTAACGGGATCATCCTCGACAGGGCAGAGCTTCGCCATAAAAATGACATGCCAGCCGGGTTTTCAAGGCCAGCACTCTTCCCGCATTTCCATTGCCTGGCTAGGACTTCAGCGGGTCGGCAAGATGCCTTTCTAGGGATTGTTCCTAAGACACACAAAACGTAAACTTTACAAAAAAAACTCCGAACACTAAAACAAGAGCTGGTCTCACGCCGGACCAAAACCCGGACGTATCATGCGTCCCCAAGGCCCTAGATCTAGTAAAGAACCACCCTTGGCCTCTCCTACTGGTGGCTCCTCAGCGGAACGTATACGTTTTTGCAGAGTACTAATTATAACTGATCGTACGGGCCATTCAAAAACCCAACACTAATTGGATTCCCCAACAAACCACGATTTTTTTTATTTTGAGGCTTCCGCTCTTCGATAGTAGCTTTAGTACTATATTACAAAATGGTGCACCTTGTTGATAAAAACATTAAGCGATGTTGATTTATGAGTGCTGCTCGATAGTAGATTAGTATTTTTGTCCAAAATCCATTGTGCTGGCCGATACACCCTTTTCCGCGCTTATTGCTTTTATGCAAAGACTTCTTATCTATGTTGTAACTAGAAATTGATTGATTGATTGATAGATCCAAAAAAATATTATTCTGAGTGAAATTTTTTGTATTTATTACCCATAAATTAAAATAATCCTAATTAATTAAGCGAGAATCACAATTTGACATAATCAAAATCATATGTGGCAGCACTTAGAGAAGAATATTTTTTTTTTGACACATGACAGATCCGGCATTTTGCTGTCTGCCGAGGCCTTACCATAAGCTCGGACTAAAATCTACGCAAAATCTAAATTATTTAAGCACACACAAAATGCAGCAACACAATTACACAATGTATCTTAATTAAGAGTACACATATTATTATATATTATTGTTAAACAACTCCCCGGTGGCGGCGCGGCAATAGCGGGTGCCGCTCCCGTACCTCCTTCCCCGCACCGCTGCATTACGGCGTACGTTGCATCTGCGAGCACACTGGCTCGTTGCACACACAATTCCGCTGCACGCGGATCGCACACAGCGAAATGTACTTAATCTTTTGTAATCTACTTAAAATCATGCAAAACAATAACATTACTGCATCATGAGTGTATAGAGTAGAGGTATACTCTCGCGCGGTACCGCTGCTGCTGCGCTCCCACACAAATGCATCTAAATGCATATAAATAGTACTACATATTATATTTATGCATTTACCTCTGTACTGTATACTACTTATCGCCAACAAGGCGATTACCCAACACGCAGCATAATTTCTAATGCATATGCGCGCATAACATAATCTGTGTGTGTATGCGTTTTGTGAGTATTATTTGCGCGGCGGTGCTCTCGACTCGTGTGTGCTGTGTGCGGCATAGTGGTGCCATTGTATAGCGCGAGAAATAATACGAATGAATGGAATAAATGTGCCATTGAATATATAAACAAATGCAATTCTTATACATGGAGTTTTGTAGAGTATGTACAAAAAATATGTATTTAAAAGAGACAAGTGCAATCTGATGGCTGAATACATACGAATGCACGCATGATGCAATCTAAATGTTTTTTGAATTCACGAGTTGTAAATGCGATTATTACGATTACCGAGCGCGTGGTCTCGTCTCATTGGTAATGGGATTGGTTTAAGGTATATTGTGTGGTTTGCAGAAATTGTATATGCTTAGGGTTGCCAAAATGGGTCTTTTTGATCGGAGACTTCGAAACTGAGATCAAATAATTTTTTTAAAAAAACGAACACTATTTTAATGGACTTTATATTTTAAATTTCAATTTGGCTAAATTACACTTTAGCGCGAGAAGCCATTCTTTAATATTTTTTTTAACTTCACTTAGATGACCATCAATAGATTTATTAACATTTGGCAAGTGTACAAATAAGGCGCAAATTTGGCAAAAAAAAAACTATTTTGATGGAAATAAGCCCCTCAATAAAAATCAGTTGTCAAATTGATACCCTCACCCACAACCCGCCCCACTCCCTTTAAGGGAAGGGAGGTTAGAGTTTGTAGAAAACTTTTTTGTTTGAAGATTAAACAAAAAATAATTTAAATCATTCACTCAAATGCTGTTTTTTTAATCTTGAAACAAAAAAGCTTCATACAAACTGTACCCCCTCCCTCAAAGGGTAGAGTGAGGGCGAGAGTGTCGATCTGACAGATGATTCGAACTCAGGGCTCATTTCCTTCAATATTGGGTGAATTTTAGCCAAAAATTAAATTATAAAATTTTAAGATTTCGTTATAAAAAAAAAGTTTTTACTTCTCTTGTTTTAGGTATGTAGAAAGGTTTCTTTTATTACAAAAAAATTACGAAAAAGTTAATTGCTTACTAAAAACTATTAAAAACTATATTATAATTTAACATAGATTGAAAAGGAGTAAAAGCTCAGAAAATACGTTAAAAAAGATGTGGTTTTTCTCTTTAGAATAGTATTTTTGAAATATTCCCCTTGAAAATCCCCAAAATATTTCAAAAATTAGGTTTTCAAACTTTGAACCCCTTTATATGTAATTAGAATACCCTATCCTATATCCCTTAAAAAAATTGTTTTGCCGTCTAAAATTAAATTAGATGCCTTCCAAATTACGTAACAAAACCCTCAACACTATAAAACTTATCTAAAATCAGATAATTTTGAAAAAATATAGGTTATTTAAAAACCGTATATTTCAAAAATTATAATGTCTTGAAAAAATATATTTAACTTGCGATTTTACCACAATTTAAAGAGTTAATATGAGATATTTAAATCTAACATAAACAAAACTTTATTTGAATGTAGTAAGAATGAATTAAAAAACAAAAATATTTGGATGCATTAGTACTCAATAATAATTAATACTATCATTTTGAAAACATAATTTAAAACTAGTTAACATAAAAAATTTGACGGAATAAATATTGTTAAGAATTATTAAAAAGACGAACTGTCGTCTCAATTTGTACCTAAAAATTGCGCTTAATTTCTATAAATTTAGATTCGTTTTTTTTTTGTGTTTTCAATCCTAATCTCAATCTCAATATGAATCTAAATCCAAATCTAAATCTAATTCTAAATCTCAATCTCAATCTCAATCTCAATCTCAATCTCAATCTCAATCTCAATCTCAATCTCAATCTCAATCTCAATCT
>JAAAKO020060424.1:0-10300 GCA_010015015.2 Bolitophila cinerea | reverse complement strand
TTTCCTAAAAGTTCAACATGCTGAACTTACTCCGAAGACACTCCGAAAACAAACAAAATGTGGATTCGAAATTGTCCTACGCCAATCTGACCGAAGGGAATATTGTTTTTTTTTTGCACTTTTTATTGTTTGCTTTATAGGAATCTAATTATGACAGAAACATAAAACCTATCATAAAATCAAATTTGTATAAAACTCCTAATTTCTTTGTAAATAATATTCTAGTTTATAAAGAATTAAACTACCGTATATATAAGCTTTAGTTCCATTTTCTTTACAAGAAAATCCCAAAAATAACCAATAATAAACAGTTTCCTACATATGCGACATTTGCTACGTAGCAAATGGAAATGTGTGCTACATTTACTACACGTAGTAAATTAGGTATTAAATAAATCATTTGCTACGTTCTCAACCCTGCTAAAAACTGTTTAACTTTTCTTTGTTTTTTTATAAACCAAATAAAAATGTTATAACAAAATTTAGTTTTAAATAGCAATAAAGAAATTAAACAATAAAGTAAATGGAAAAAAAGGTGGGAATTTTCACTATAAGTTTTTCTGCCTTTTTGAAAATAGTACCCTCACTATCAACACACTCCCCAAAAATCATATAAAATAGGACTTTTTATTTTTAAACCACACTTCCCTGAAGAACGTTTTTTTGAAAGAAGTATTGGCAAATCTTTACTTTAGCGCCCCCTCCCAAAATAAAATTATTATTTTGGGGGATGAAGAGGATGTTTCCCCGATCCTGGAACGTTTTTTTTGTCTGGAAAATCCTTTTAAAGGTTTAAGGTGGTTTTTATATTATTAAACTTTTATTAAACTATTAAAAAAACGTTTCGGGATCGGGAAATACATACCCTAAAAAAATCAGCTGAAGTATTTATTTCAGACAATAAGGGACATAGGCTGAATTTTGATATACGGGCTGATGGCAAATTTCAACCAAATTTCTCAGGGAATGTTAAGAATGATCCCCCTAACAACGTTTGGTTTTGGAGTTTTTGGCGCGCGGCCCTATATGGAAGTTATGGAGGTTTAAAGTTTATAAGAAAAACCCGTGTTTTTGGGAGATTTTTTTTATGTTTGTTATGATACATATTATTTAAATAAAAAATAACACCATCATTAAATTTTAAATTTTCCCATTTCTAAAAGGGTAATAGGGTATTTATTTAATGCATGAAAAAACACATTGATGTACTAAAATTGTTGTATTTGTCTTTTATATAATAAAAAACGCACTGCAGTGCAATTAGAGTACTATTGCCGAAGGAATTGCTTGTCTTTTGCTTCTTTTTTGTTATCATTATGCTTGTTTTTTGCGAAGTGAAAAACAAACAAAATGGTAGCCGAAAACAAGTGAAAGACAAATTATAAAAATTATGGCCACATGCATTTAATAAGAACACATCATATTACTTATTTCAAACTGTTCGAAACCAAAAATCGTGTGTTTTTGATTGCGATTGAAGAGAACATCAAAACACAGACAATTGTAGGTTATGTATGCACAAAATACAAGCAAAGTGCCTATTTATTGGAAAATCAGTGGAAGCTTGAAGGAAATGTGCGATACGCACATACAACCCCTACAAGTACAAACAAGAATTGATAAAATAGAAAATCTTTAAATTGTGAAACATTTAAGATTCAGTTTTCACGTAGACATAACATAAAAGAAACTACCACACAGATTTTTTACAATGCATGAACTTGGCAAAGTGGTATGAGTCTAGAAGATATATTATAATACGCCTAATATAACACGACACTAATTATTCATTATTTATAAATATCCAGGTAAAACCTCGGACAGACATTGGAGGTCTGTTTGAGCATGCAAAACAAAACAATACGTACTTGAAGGTATGTGCTCCCATGGTTCGGTACAGCAAGTGAGTTCGATGCAAATTTCCTGACTCAGAAAAATATATTCTAAATATTACTTCATCAATCAGACTAGAATTTCGAAGACTGGTACGAAACTACGGAGTGGATCTATGCTTTACACCGATGATAATGGCTGACTCGTTTTGTCAGAGTTCAAAAGCTCGACTAAGTGAGTTTTCAACGGCATATGGTAAGTGGAAATCATAAACACACGAGACATATATATGTTCTTCAGCAAACGATTTCTATTTCAGACGACACTCCTGTGATTGCCCAGTTTGCTGCCAAGACCACAGCAGACTATTTGTCAGCGGCTGAGATGGTTTATCCGTAAATAAATTGTAAATAATTTAATTTATATATTATTTATTCATTTATATATTTCAGGTACGTAGATGGCATTGACTTAAACTGTGGCTGTCCGCAGAGCTGGGCTATTGCAACCGGTTACGGTAGTGCACTTCTAAACGACCCCGAACTTATTAAGGACCTGACTTCGACTATCAAGCGCAACATTTCTAGTAATTTTAGCGTATCTGTTAAGCTGCGAGTACAGAAACCATTGGCGTGAGTCCATTATGCTGTCTATTAAATTTTAAATACACAACTATTTTATGGTTATATTTAGGAGAACCATAGACTTGTGTCGACAGCTCGAACACTGTGGCGTCACATTTCTATCAGTGCACGGTCGCACACCAACGCAGAAGATCCGTGACCCCTCAAACGTAGAATTCCTCGAAGAGATTAAACAATCTATCAGCATTCCTCTGATAGCCAATGGAGACGTGAAATCTCTCGAGGACGCAGATGCGTTATACACCAAGACAAAATGTGACGGTGTAATGGCTGCTCGGGGGATACTCGCTAATCCTGCATTGTTTAGTGGACCAACGGTGACGCCACAGCAATGTGTTCAAGACTGGGTTAATCTTGTGCATGCGGCCGGTAATAATGTGACATTTCAGTGTTTTCACCATCACCTGACCTTCATGATGGACAAACTGATGCGTCGACGCACTCGTGTTGAGTTTAACAGTTTTACGAGAAAAGAACAAGTATTTGACTTCCTGCAACGACATTTTGAAATCGTTCCGCGGACAGACATCGTTGACTGTGACCGTACTGTGTGTGAATTCGATGAGGTCAATCATAAGGCACGCGTGAAACAGTGTCGCTTGGAAGAAGAACAATTGCGCTACGATGCAGAGGCAAGTGACGGTCAGTATTTCCGGAGTCAGATCGGCGATGATGAGGTTGTGTGTGATTGTGGTTTAGACTTTATGGACACTAGCTTGTTTGACACATAGATATTAAAAGCACATAATAACAAGACAATTTTTGTTTGGTTTTCTGGGAATAATAATGTGTATACTTTTACTGTTTACTTTCTCTTAACTTACAGTAGATTTAGCCAACAAGTCTGGAATAATGTTTAAGGTTTAAAGATATTTAGACAGAAACGTATTTTTTAAAGTTCGTGGTTGAGTTTGTGTGTGCATTCCAATACTACACTAAAAAATGTCTACGTTTTCTTGTATTCTATTCGCTCAACTTTGACCTCGTCACCGATCAACTGGTAAACGTATGTCACCACAGTGGTGCTCTGAATGTCCATTAGTACAAACGACGGTATGATGGCAGTGTCGAGCATGTTATAGGCACCGGTTGCCGATCCTGGATTAATGTAGAACTTGTTTTCATGTTCGTAGGCCTCGAATTTGTGGGTATGTCCCGAGATAAGTATATCGACGTCTAGTTGTCGCTGGATCAGTGCAAGGGCTTCTGGATCGCCCCATGGTACGACCTATGTAGAATGAAACGTATACAATATTGAATTATTATCTAGTTTAGATCTCACCTGATGTCCGTGCGAGAGTCCAATCCGAAACTGTCCCACCGTCACTACCTTTTGTTCCGGATAATTCAGATTCTGTAAAAATCAAATCAAACAACTAGAAACAGGAAATCATATAAAAATATATATCACGGATGAATAATACCTCATCGAAATCACCACGCACAATGTGAACGTCATTGGCTAGTGTCTTGAGATAGTCAAATGATTCCTTGGTGCACAGATTACCAGTGCACAGGATGTGGTGGATGCGTCCAGGCACCAGGAGTTTCTTGAACTTTGCCGGTAAACTGCTGCATCTATGCGGAATGTGCATGTCACCCAAAACAAGAACAAGCTAGGCAAAATAATACAAATTATAGTTTTTAAAGTACAGCAAAGTGGAAATTTTTGAATTTTTGGTAGGTTTGAAAATATTAAAACTTATACCCACTTTGTGGTTAAAAACACAACCTTACCATGATTGCAGTGAATTGCCTGGATGCTACCTGTTTAGAATTATTGCTAGTATAAAATAATTTTATAAAATAAACAAATTTGATTTTGTGGGTGGATATAAATTGACAGATAATTTTTTTTACATTTTTTTGAGATGACGTTCTGCACTGACGAATGGTATGAAACGTCAAACGTAAAATCAAATTTTTGGATGCAGCGGCGCAGAAGTATTTTCGTACAGTTTTCAGAGCCCAGTAATCAAACAAATTTATTGATATTTTGAAATTAAAAGATAATAATTTATTAGGCTGAACTTTAACTTAGCGCCCCTTTCATGATTTTTTTTTAGAGGATGTAGGGGATGTATCCTTGATCTTAAACGTTTTTTTTGCCTAGAAAAATCCCCTTAAGAGTTTTAAGGGTTTACTTTAATGAAAGTAATTTAAATTGTTGTTATATATATATCGGAAACTAGAATGGCTAAAGTTTTATATTCACCGCTATTCGATTTGAACCCAATTTTCAGGGAATGTAGAGAATGATCCCTCTAACAACGTTTGTTAGGGAAGTTTTTGGCGCACAGCCTGATATGGGAGTTGGGGCTTTTAAGTTTATATGAAAATCCCGTATTTGGAAGAAAAACCCCATTTTATTTTAATTTTATTATAATACATATTATTTTAATATAAAATAAACGCATAATTATATTTTAGATTTTACCATTCCTAAAAAGGTTATAGATAGAGTATTTATTAATTGCATATGAAAACAAATTAACGAACCAAAATTGTTGTTTATGTTTTTTATAATTAAAAAAACGCTCGGTGGAAGGAATTGCTTGTATTTCACTACTTTTTTGATAGTAAAAGCAAGTAGCTAAAAACGAGTGAAAGTCTAGCAAAAACTAGAATATCATCGTCATAATAACTGAATTTATTACTTTATTACCCTTTTAAGAACAAAAACTCTAAAATGTATAATGATGCATTTATTTTTTTTATAAAATAATATGTTTCATAAATATAAATATATAAATATGTTCATAAATATGTTTTATAAAATAATATGTTTCATAAAAAAGATAAAAAATAGAATTTTCTCCAAATTACTTTTTTTATAGAAACCTCCCTAACTTCCATACAAATACATGAATTTTACTGACTTTTTTGTAGCTAGTATTTAATTATATGACTATAATTATGGGCCTAAAAATTTAAAATTCTCATAATTTAGTCTGCGAGAATGATGCTACAATTTATAAAAAATACTTTTCTATTCTTAATATTTTGTATGGGTTATACCCATTATAAAAAGGTATATTGGCTAAAGGGCTAAAATGCTAAATTTGGAGCGGAAACTTAACATAACAAATTAAAAACGACAAAATGTTCAGTTTGATCAATGTGTTCATATTTTAAATGGTGATCAATTCGACATCCCTATTTTAGGGATCTTTTATTTATTTATTATGATAAATAAAAAAAAGTTTTTTTTTTCATATATAAGTCATTTTTACCCCGAAATTTTTCCGTTTACGTTTATTGTTCTTGATATTTTACCCTTGAACCTCCACTCTTAGCACCAAAACACAATTATTTAAAGGTGAAACCCTATTTAAAAAAAAAAAAAAAATATTTTTATGTCATATTTAGAATTTACTACCTTAAAAGTGGGTGGCTTTTTGACCACCAAACAAAAAAAGATCAGATAGCAAAACTTAAGATTGTGGAATTTTTCTTTAAGTTTTAGTTTCAGTTCTTTCGCCAAATACACTTTTTTATATAGCTGGTTACTAAACTTATATTATTCATTTATTAAACACAATTTTATAAATAAAATACTACCGTGTATAATGCTTTATATATAATGCTCGTAATAAAAATATTATTGTCACCTAAAATAAAATGAATGTGCTCCAAAAATAATTTATGCTAAACATAACGGTTCTAACTGAGAAAAAACATGCTCCAAAAACTCAAATGGCTTGATAGAAAGTATAAAGCTGCCCTATAAAAGGCTTTATGCACATTTTTGTTTTTTTAGGTGAACACACAATAATTTTTGGGGAGTAAATTTATAATTATTTGGTGCACAATATTGAATTTTAAGGTGTAAGCTAAATTGGATGCCTCCATATAAAAACACAAAGCTATAACAATAATTATACTACTGGTTAAACAACCCTTTACGAATATGCACTATATATTCTGTTTTTGGAATATACTTATAATCTATAGTTTGAAAGCACAAAACGGTGCGCAGCATTATCGCGGGTAAATAAAGTTATAAATATGGCAAACCGTCAAACCGTGGAAATAAGATTTATAGGTTAATGTATATATTATTTTTAGTGTGTGTATAACTTCTTTTATAATATCACACATCATTTGTGTTATATTTTATATACTATAATAAATTAAAATATGTTTTATAAATGTATTTTTTTGATTACGATAAAATGGACTAAGTTGTCTATGGGCTCATTCAAAATTAATCATGGAAATTGATGATGCAAAATAATCGATCCGTTCTCACGTGTTTTACAATAAAAGTGCACGCATGACTGGTGGAACAGATGAGCAGATATGTGCCATCCAGATGCAGATGCAAAAAACGGGAACAGCACTTTAGAAATATTACAATTTTTCTAAGGTTTGCGCGGGTTTATACAAGATTTCCCCAGGGTACCCACTATTTCTAATATTTTCTGAAGGGTTTTTTCATCCTAATATATTATCATATCGTATCATATCATATCATATATATTCATTTAAAAAAAGTTCCATTGTGGCGTGCTCTTTTAAAGTAATATGCACTGGCTGATGACAATATTAATACATTAATTAATATATAAATAACCTCTTAACAACACAACTTTTTAGAGATGTTAACTAGTTTCGGTTACGGCTTATTACTAACTGGTTACCGCCGATCCGAGTTTTTGAATTAGGTTTATTTTAAATGTTGGTCTTCCTAATTTATATTAAATAGTCATGTTTTAATGCTCAAGTTGCGATATTGATCGACACTTATGATCTCTCAGTTTTTCGGGACCCTCTTAAACAGTTTATCTTCCCCCACTTGAATTCTTCTTTTTATCATTTATAAATAAAAATCTAAAAAAAAACAAGTTTTTATCGTAGTAGCTAATGTTTTTTTCTCCATCTACTTTTCCGAAAGGGTAGGTTCATATAATAACTATAATTACATTTTACTTATCTTCTTATCATAATTAAACAAATTTTCTTTTCCATCCATTGCGAGATGTAGATATATACACGCGACCATGTTTACGGGTTCACACGATTAGTAAGATCATGTGACGGTTATGCTGAACTGCTCCAGTCTTGAAGCTTATTTTTTTCGAGCTCTCGCAACACATCCATTGTTAGGAGTTCTAATTTGACAGAGATTTGAGTCAAACCATGGGTCCAATATTGCCATAAATCAATAATTTATAAAAACTTAACAAATACTGTCGAATCTTGTGGGACTATGTCAGTCATATATATATAAGTATTTAATTTTTTTTTTCCATTACAATTTTCCGATCGTTTTAAAATAAAAATCAATTGATTTACGATAAATTCGATAAAATATTTTATCTGGTCGCAAAAACAATTTTCATAATGTTTTAACTGTAAAATATCACAAAGATTAATTTTAACATAAATCAGACCAGACACAAAATACTTATCTCACGTGGTGATTCAAAAAAATCAACGTTAAATTCATCAAAAATGTAATTATAGAAAATTACAGGAAATTGAAGAAACAATTGTGCAAAACAAGTCAAAAGTATTTTTACGCCCTCGTCTAATAAAAAGTGAAAAATGTGATTTAAAATATTGTTTATATAAACTTAATATTTTATTTTATTTTTTCGAGCAATTGTGACCCATTTATTAAACTTTTTTTGGCAAATTTCTTCAGTCCTGATCAAATTTTGGATAATCAGCCCGATTCGTTGAACGGAGGTAGATAATCAGATGATTAAAATTTCTATATCTTCACTTCTGATGAGAGATTTAATTAGAAGCAAATAACAAATAAGTGATTAAGACCGCAGTTAAATCATCAATTTAACAGATTTCATTAATTTATAATATGATTTCAATGTGCGTGCAATATATATTAAACTTACCTGGCCTGCTTTATTTTTTTAGTCGCTGCCCTCCGAGTCTTGATACCCATTTGTCTATGTTATCGCTCGAATCATCCCAAGTAATTTCCCAATCTCGTATTTGATTCATTTTATATTTACTATTTTCTAACGGCAAAAATGTAATAAAAAAGATTGTAAATACAATCCCTGGTTAAAACCTTAATCAAAGATTTATTAATCAGCAAAACTACGAATAAAAACTCTGATCGGAACTCAAGAAATCCATTTTGTATTATTCGAGGGCTTTAATCACAGATTATTTTTAATCAGGACTGAAGAATACATACAACAGTATTCAAATATAACAAACACTTTGATTAAAGCATTAGTTTTGTGTTAGTTTTTTGTTTGGTAATACAAAAGAATAAAAATATATTAAATTAAATCTAAACCCTATGATTGGATCACATATTATATTATACTAAATAAACCGTATCGGTAGTTTATGACCCTGTCGCTTGAGGTGTGGATTATCGCTGGATTAAAACGTCAACAAAATATGTTTCCCATACAAAAAAACATAGGTTGTATAATGACCAAAACTAATTATTTTATTTATATATTATTCATCTGTTAAATAATTATATGGCTAGTTTAAATGTATAGAATGTGTATTTTATTTATGGCATCTATCGTATATATACATTTAAGAACAAAAATGTAGTGATTTTTTTAGTGATTTAAGAAACGTTGTTTAAAATCCGTTTTAATACTACCTCAATATTTAAGCTAATTCTAGACGAGTATGATTACTATAGCAAGTCCTTTCAACACTATTATCTATAAAGACAATTGAATATATATATCAGATCAGATTCCCAACAGTAATGTCTGATAAATCAGAAGGTGATAGACCCCTGTATGGCTTTTATGTAAATTATGCTCATCACATATAACGTAATTTCTCATATAATCCTATGTTTATACAAAGAAATAGTGCAATTTTCTTTAAATATTTAAAGAAGTAAAATAGCACAATACAAATAATATGTGTTTTGAGTAATGTAAAGAATATCTTAAAGACAATAACGGCCAAATTATTATAACCACAGTTAGGGCTAACTCTCGGATTAGGGCAAAAATGACAAAAATGAGTTTTTTCTATGATTCAACGAGAGCTAAGGCCATTACTCTCAGATATTTAATTCTCAAATGGCTTAAGCTCTCGGTCGGCCGTAGCTCTCAAAAATCCCGAGATAATCCCCTAACTCTCGGCGAAAACGAAAATGGTCTTGTTCACCAAAATTCAAAATTTAGATCTGATCTGCCGCTAAAGATATCTGTATACTGAAATCGATTTTAAATCTTATATATATATATATTTATATGTTGTACATTTGTGTTTGTAAATATTTTAAATAATAATCAAAAATTGAGTAATTTTGAGTAATTTTATGTGTGCGGAAGGTACTCCGCAATTATGCTTCTCAAACACGCTATATATGATTTCTACTGCCAACATAGAAGTGTTAATTGATCAATCTGCCACAGCTGGCTCTCGTAAACTTTCAAAATTGTCGTCAGCCAGTAAATAAATATGAAGCTTGAGAATTGGTAGACTCTGCATAGCTTTTATTTTTTGCAACCTCTTTAATAAAATGGAATGATCTTTAAACAGAGGTTTAATAAACTTGGTGTGTATTCATTAATAAATCTTTTTTTTATAAACAATGAGCGATCAACAAAAATATTTGTAGTTTTTTTCCTTATACTCAAAACAATCGATGTGTACTTTTTAAAATAGCTCCTAACCCAATTTCCAAACCTTCGACAACGTGGTTCAAACAACTGATTCGCGCATGTAGCACGAAAATCACGTCCGCTGAGACCGCCGACGCGATGCTCGACGCTCGAGAATGTGATCCGCCACCGCACATAAGAAAAGAAAAGAAAGTATATATATATATATATATATATATATATATATATATATATCGATGG
>JAAAKO020060413.1:0-10300 GCA_010015015.2 Bolitophila cinerea | reverse complement strand
CACATGCCGCTAGAATGACATTCTCTGGTGGTTTGTGGTCGGCATCATCAAAAGCGTCCGCAAATTCGCCATCATATAAATCGCCGAATGAAACATCCACGTTGGAAGCCTCACCACTCTGAGTCTCGATTGAATCATCCACGGAGTTTTCCCCAACTGAATTCGTGGGCTCATCATCATCACTGTCGTTAATAGCTATCGCCGAAGTGATTTTAGCAAGTTTTGGTGCCAGGAAAGTCGCATCTCGGCTGATGAGGATTTTCTTTGTCGATGGATCGATACGCTTTTTGGGTGTCGGCATACACAACAAATTGCACCGCAATCGCCTCTGGATCCCATTTTTAACGTTTAGTTTTCGGAACTTGCGCCATTGCTGGATTTCCACAGATCCTTAATTCTGACCGGTCAGGCTTCTCGCCAGACCAAACCTCTTCTGGTGAATAGTCGCCAACTAAACGATTCACTGATCGGTTGATTAGGAAAGCAGGGTGATGTTCAGCTTCGGCCCAAAGCTCTTTTCCGCTCTACCAATGTGCGGTTCATGCGCTCGGCTACGCCGTTTTGCTGTGGCGTGTATGGCACTATTGTCTCGTGATTTATGCCAGCTTCAGCACACATGTCCTGCATTTCCTTGTTGACAAATTCTGTTCCGTTGTCAGACCGCAAACGCTTGATCTTGTGTCCGGTCTGGTTCTCGGTCTTTGCCGAAATGCGTTAACAACAGCCGATTTCTCTCGCAAGATTGTAACAAAAACTTTTCGTGAAAAATCATCTATTGTTACAAGAAAATACCTGGTTCCTCTAAGTGATGCACTCATTGGTCCACAAACATCCATGTGGATCAGTTCAAGAACGCTCTTTGTTATGACCTCGATCTTTTTCTTGCGGAATGCTGCTCGTGGCTGCTTTTCTTCTGCGCAATTTACGCATCCACTGATTGACTCCTATGTTCCGTTAAATTTGATGTAATTACTCGCCTTTTTCATCGCCTCCAAGCCACCGTAGCTCATGTGGCCCATTTTCGATGCCAGATCAGGTTGTCATCCTTGACTAACATCCATTTAATGTTGTTGGCATCAATCTTAAGCGTACCATTTGACGGTTTCGCTGTTAACACTAAATCGCCTGTCCGACGACTTACAACGCTCATAACTCCATCATTGAAAGTAACTCGGTTTCCGGCGGTCATGATTGTCTCAACAGATAGCAAATTCGCCTTTAAGCAATGACGACTTCGTTCACAACAATGTGTGCCGTCCTGCAACCACCAACATCCAATTTTCGGTCGTCTGCCAATGAGATGTTGGGGCTATTAGTCAAAGGCTGAAAATCACTTAAAATATCACGGCACAATGTCATGTGACGTGATGCACCACTATCGACAAACCAATCGTCGCTGCTTCTCGCTCCATACATGGCCGAAAATCCATGTGCGAATTTTGCATCGTTAGACTTATTGTAGCTGTTGCAAGCCGAAGAATTTTCGCCGTTATTCGATGCGCTACTTTCGTTTGGACAATTGTTTCGAAAATGCCAATATTTTTTGTCTAGATCGATTTATATTTTCATTTGAGAATCAAAGATTTTTCTCTAAGAGAAACTGATGATCTCTAAAGGTGTAAAAACCGGAAAAATTTAAGCAGTATGGTCGACACTTAAGACGTTATCTGAGCCTGATTCTTTCGCGTTACTGATTTCTACGATAACATAATATTTAGACCTACTTCTGGGACAATATGACTATTCTTTAGTGTGCATTTTTGTATTTTTTTCTGGCGGCATGAAATTTATCATTTTAATCCTTAACGTTTTTCTTTCGCAGCTAATCAAACGCGAACCAGGCACCCTGGGCACGAGATGTTGGTCACAGTACGGCATGTTGCACATGCGCCACTTCAATGAGCTCGACCACGAGCTGCACGCCCGCCTGAATCGAGCCTACCGTCCGGCCGTGAAGTATATGAGCTCCTTCTCCTCTCCGTTGATGGCGGTCATCGCTAGGTAAATAATAAAAAAATATATACACTTTTCTTGAGATTGAAAAATCTGGTGACTTTTATTTAGAAATGTGGTGTTCTTCTTTGGTGGAGTGCTCTCTGTACTCATCCTCTTGACTCTTTGGGACGAAGACGTGGTACAGGTCGAACATTTGGTCGGAATCATGGCCATTCTAGGCGTTGTGGTCATTGCGGCCAGGTAAGAATCTCGGATAAAAGAATTAAAAGACAGCATATTTTAATGCTTCTATAATTCTAAAGAACCATGATTCCGGACGAGAATCTCATCTGGATCCCGGAACAACTAATGACAGCCGTACTAGCACACACCCACTACTTGCCGGTTACGTGGCGTGGCCAGGCACATCAAAGTCGCGTGCGCGATCACTTCGGTCAATTCTTCCAGTTGCGTGCCATCTATCTGTTCAACGAACTCCTAAGTCCGATAACGACACCGTTCATCTTGTTGTTTTGCCTGCGACCCCGTGCCATAGATCTGGTGGACTTTTTCCGAAACTTTACGGTGTCCGTGGTGGGCGTTGGCGATGTGTGCTCGTTTGCCCAGATGGACGTACGAAAACACGGTAATCCCGACTGGCAGTTGACACGCAGCACAACCGGAGGCCTTGCACCGGATGTAGTGACACCGGTGTGTGAAACGAATCAGTACACACAGGGTGAACATGGTAAAACAGAATTGTCGTTGGTCCACTTTACGCTCACAAATCCCGAGTGGAAGATGCCTGCCGAATCAAAGCACTTTGTGCGTGGCATTCGACAGCATGCCATACAAGATGCAACGCAAGTTGGACGTACGGCCATATCAACGGCTATGGAGCAGAGTATTTTCTCGATGGATAGCATCCAGGAGGAGTGCATCAAGCAAAAACTGTTCGGTTCACAGATGGCACTATCAACGTTCCCGGTTATGTCTGGCGTTGTAGGTGCTGCCCGGAATCCGTTTTCCCATGACCCAGATGCCTCGCATCTACGCAGCACATTACTAACCGATATTCAGGAGGACGAGCACGTTGCAGACTTTGGATCGGTACGTTTCGGTGGACACTTTGAGCGAAACGCCCAGAGTGTGCTGGGCACGAGTATGAGCTCAAGCATGCGTGGTGGACTCAGCAAACGCGAGGGTCCCGCACAGAGTTCACAGGATGGTCTACTGAGTAGCGTTTATGGTGCTGGCGCCAATGATGCCCTTGTGCCGACCGACCTGACCGCCGCCGACATGTGCCTGAGCACGTTGTACCTGCACGAGCTGCACCATCGCCAGATCAGACGTCGCGGACAACACCTAGAGCAGAGTCATCGCCAGCTCTGGCAGACACCACATCAGCAACAGCCGCAGTCCACGTCTACGCCGGGCATGACACAACTGTTTGGTGGTGCCAGTAGCACTGCGTCTGGTTCTGCGTCTGCCACTCCGCTGGCCGAACGGACTCCGCTGCTGGGGCCCAAGAAGTCATAGCACCACGCAGCCGAGTGGGTCTAACAAATATATTAATCCGTTATCCTATAAGTTAAGTTAATTAAGTTTTGCGTGCGTTTCAAAACATCGCCCGCTCCACATTCAGATCGTGATGATGTGCTTTTCATAACGGCTAATGTAGAGAACCTAGAACCTAGGTGTAAATAGAGTTTTAAGACGGACAAGATCAAAATGGCGATAACACATTTATACAAAGTGCGAGATATATAGTTCCCATAAAAGTATCAATATAGAAAGGACAGACAAACAAAATGGATTTTTGATAGTTATATATTTTTCAATAAACTATATACACCCTTTTAAAACTATACCTAACCCCATTTTAAACACACATAACCTAACAAAATTTTTGATCCTTTGGGTAGCTGCTTTTGTTTATGCCAAGTATAATAAAAAACAAATTGCTGCTTTATTTCTAAATAATATATGCTCATAACCTAAAAATAATAAAAGGGTACCCTCGCACACATTTAATATTTAATTCGATAACATCGCTACAAAATATACACGCGCGTCCCGTGACTACACACAAAAACACAGTCAAAAGCTGCTTATTGGCATGTTTATTTTTTTACTCTAATACCTACAAAATACTAATACAAAGAAAATTAAGAAAAAAATACACATTTATTTGAATGTAATGTAAATAATATATATATATATAAAAAGATATAACCTCTAAAACTCAATCAAGTGTCATGTATACGTAATTTTTAGGTTATATTTGACGATAAATTTAACATATATATATATAAAAAGCACACGGAAATCAAAAAAGTAATTTTATTTACCCAGTAGCCTTGAAGTTATCGCATTCATTTTACCATGGTCTTTTAAACAAAAAATAAATAAATATATAACCTCAAATTTGTAAATTAAATTTAAACGAATTTGGATTTCGGTGCGTTTTCAATGTAACTGGCCGACAAACAGAGAATATCGTAATTTTGGTTGTAATAAAAGATTTAATTGTGTGATTCAGTAAGTTTCAAAAAATCTTTGCAGATTTTTACAATTTACAAAGAAAAAATGCTGGTAGTCGATTTAAATCAAAAAGTGTAGTATGTTAAGAAACCAATTTAAAAGAAGTACATAAATGAAAAAAAAATAATAAAAATATAAAAAATTCCGACTGAAAATGGACATTTTGTTTTACTTATGCTTATTTTTTTTATTAATATCAAAAACTGATAATCTTAAATAGATATTTTCAAAAGCTGATAATTTTTTGTAAAAATATGCTGGCTTTTTTTCTGTAATGATGTGTTATTAAGATACAAGATGGTCCTTCGAGCCGCATTATATATTGTACTTCAGAGCTGTAACGCGTCAACCTTAAAATTAAATTGTGGTTATGTTATGACTATATAGCACATCTGCCATTATCTTCAACGTTATTGTCTGCTCCGTCAAAGTCGTGAGTTGGTACAAGCAAATTTTATTGTGTCTATAACATTTTTTGGGTAAAATATTTATATATATATATATATATATATTAGGATGTAAATATTTTGACACTATAACTATTTACTCTGTAGGTGGCGTTTCTTTATCCTCATTTTTGACGTCTGAACGACGATTTAATTTAAATTTTTATACGATTATACTCGTTTATTGCTGTCAAATTAAGATTACCAAAAATGATAGCATTGGGATTCTTCATGCTCACTAGAGGCGCTGTTTTCGTGAAGGGGTTTGGACACCGATCTGTCAAACAAGTGTAATTATAAGGTTATGTGTACATGTTGATGCAAAAGTTAACACAGATATATACACACAAAAACGAGGTTAAATGATATTTTTGACAGATAGGTGTCCAAATTCGTTAATTCCACAAATTGCCACTGAAGGCGCCTCATTCCTTGCAGGAGCCCAATAGTAGTGTCGCCCACTTCGTTGCTATTATTGCTCAAAAAATGGTCCTTCGAGCCTAAATTTTATATTTTTTTAAAGAAATGTATTAGTTATATGTAAGGTTTTTTACCTTTAATTTGGAATTGCCATACTCAGCCCCCGTATTCTGTGAACCATTAAAGTAATTTGTACCTACTCTATTTTATCGAACATTTGACAGTTTACAAACAAACAACTGTCAAAATGGTAGATGAAATTACCGTTAAATGTCGAGTTAAATGTTCACAAAATACGGGGCAGATATAAACACTTCAAGTTGCCTACTAATTTTATGCCTATTATTATAAAAAAACGCGCAATGAGCTAGCAATCAGTAATTTGCTCAGGTGATGCAATTTATCTTTTATTTACTGAAAAAGATATTTTGTTTTAAGCGACCTCTGGACAGTCCTTCTGGGTAGGACACACCTTGCACGACGAACAGGCCTACAACAAAAATATATTTCAATTCTAGAAATTTGTCTACACATTCTTTTTTTCTGATTACATTCTCTAGCATCTTTTGCGGTGGACCCTCGGCAATGATACTGCCTCCTGCGCATTCAATGGCTGCACACCAGCTGGGTGTTTTGCATTTGCATTCCTTGCACGGATAGTATGCCGGACATGTTGAGCATCTGCAGCGTGGTATTATGCAGCCCTTTATTAATAATAATAATAATGTGTGTTTTAGCTCAATATTTATAGTAATAAACTGCGCTTACGTTTTCGAGTACAATGTCTGGACGATAGGTTGTGGTTCGCGGGATAAACTCTGCTTCAGTTCCATCCTTACACGTTTCCCGTACTGGGCAATTCAACGGGGGACACACACACGGTTCTACTTCCGGGCAGATCACCTCTTCATCGCCATCGGCTGCTTGGTTTATCTAGAAGAAAAAAAAGAGTATTATTTTAAAATAAAACAATAAACCCTATTTATATGTCGCTTACATTTACTAAAAACGCTAGGGAAAGCATTAGCAACGTCAGCGCGTAGGAAAACTGCATTTTCATCAGACTCTTCTAAAATACAATTACAACTTAAAATATATGTTTCGCGTGGAACCGGAACTCCGGAGTTCAGCGTTGATTAAAGAGAGAACCAAAGTGAATGTTTACGGTCACACCTAATCACATATATATGTACACCTCTCACACGTCAAACACCTATACAAATAATTTAGTATAATGATGGACAAGAAGATATATACATATACACGAAGGTCATAATATAGCGAGATGATCATAAACATATTATATATATAAATATATTTACATATATAACAAGCACGTGATTGTGAAACACAATTGTGCGAAAGTTTAGTAAGCATAAAAAATGATATGATATAATCATTCAATAATCATCTGCTCTGGATATATACTCATTCGAAAAGTGTTCCCATATGTAAGATTATTTTTGATTGATTACGATATACGGTCGATGTTAAAAATCTAATATACGAATGATCATGATTTTTTGGTATTTCGAATTTCCAAATATTGTGGTCAATCTAGAAGGACATTACGCAAATAGCCCCGCTCCCTCCCTCAACGTAATTTCCCTCAACACTAAATATCAAAAAATTATTTTTAGAAAATAGCCTCCACGAGACATATGGAGACCCTCTAATGTGTTATGACATAAATTATATGTTTATGTCCGGCGTTCATGACCTGACATAACTATGCTGCCTACAATTTATATTTGTCAAATACATACAAAATGTTAGTGCGTGTGTTTCAAGTCATCCGCCATGTTGGACAGTTGTTGACGTTTATAAACATAATTTATTTCTGGGTATCGATTATGGCAGATTATATCAACCTATATATTGATATAGCCATACGTTGAATTTACACCTATCGATGCGACAAAAACCAATCTCAATTGGCGTATTTCTGTCGTGACATCTGACAACATGACACATTTTGCCCGACAATTTTTTTTTATATATTTACATTTTAAGTGCGACGCATATTATTTTACTGTTTGTTGAAAAAAGTGAACAAATTGGTAGTGGAGGTTCGAGGCAGCTACTGCTACTGTTACTGGTGTACTGTAGACTGTAGGCTTGATGGTCTGTCGCTGCTACACTGGATATTGGCGAATAGCACGTACTGTAGGTGGCGTAGTGTTATATCCTCGTTTTTAGACGTCAAATTGACGATTTTATATTTATTCTCATACGATTATCCTCGTTTTTTGCTGTCAAATCAAGCTTAAAAAATGACCGCATAGTGTCGCCCACTTCGTTGCATTTCGCCATTATTGCAAAATAGCATTATCTCCTCGTTATAAATAATAATATAATACACTCGTATGTCAGCAAACACAAGCAATCGAATAAGCTGAGAAATCATAAATTTGTATTTACATATAAAAATCGCTATTAATATTTAGTTGGTTTTGAATTTATTTTTATTATTATTGTGTATTTTCATCTATTTTAATGAATTTTCTATTTTTATATCGACTATTTTTGTTTTTTTTTTTTAATTTATTTTGACTAATTTTGAATCTATTATTTCCTTTTTTTAACTATTTTCAATTTAGTGACTATTTTTCCGGTCTAACAATTACATATAATATTTTTTGCTAATAAACCACTCCAAAACTAGTTTGACATACACGTTATATTGCTGCGAATACCAATAAACACAAACTCCCAGATTATATGAGGGTGAGTGAAAATAATATGATTTATCATCTTTACGCGGGGTTGTATTCACCAAGGTTAGAGTATACGTATTAAATTTTGGGGTGGCGTAGCTGGTGTGTGTTTAGTGTACAGTAATCGCGTTTCGCCCTCATTGCGTGGCCAAGGTCTTGTTGGTGTCAACATCAATAATGACACACAAAAAGAACCAAAACAATGATTCATAAATGAGACGGGTTCAGGGCGTGAGAATTCTTTCGGTATTGAATTATTATTAATTTATTTATTTCTAAAATCTTATTTAATTTAAAATCACCTATTTACAATTGATAAAATTATTTTCTTTAATATTATTTAATTTAATATTTTATCTGGTAAACATAGTTTTACTTTACAAAAAAAAGCATATCCCATTTTCATCTGCTCACAAACATTATCAACATAATACAATACATCAGTACAATAAGTTACAATAAAACCACAAACGCTTGTAGTGCAACATTGATCCCAAAAACCATACATACCGTCGAGGTCGAGACAAAATATAAATATACTATAGTATAATAATAGGATAGGAAAAAGAGTTTGTCGTGTGCCCTTTTGATCATTGTATAGTGCGCCACCGTTCACAGCACCCCTTTTTGGGTATATGCACGACGACTTTCGGTGTGTATATGTTACTGTGACTCTTCATTAACGTCTGACGTCTGAATGATCTTTAATAATGTTTGACTATGTATTTCGATCAGCCGTCCGTCAGTCGCACGCGTCTACTCGAGAGCTCAGAGCATTCAAACAAATTCGAATGTCGTTAGGCGCGCGAGCTCAATAAATGCCTGCAAATCGAATCAAAATTCAAAAGGGATGTGTATTGTGGGTAATAATATCGATATTCATGTCGAAGAGGAACATCTGCTTTTACGATAAAAGTAGAAAATATGTAGTTGTATATGTATATGTAGAGATATTTCAACAAAAGACTGTATATATAGGCAGTGGTATTTGTGTAACGTTGCATTTTTAGTTAAGCGCACAAAGGTGCCTTTTTGCATGTAATCAAATATTATTATTAAGTCAAGGGGGTGTGTATATTAATTTTCAATCTGCGAGTGATCAAAATAATTCGACAGAACGAAAGGTGTTTGTTAGTATATATTGTGGGATGATGAGAATAGAATTACACAATTGAATATTTATATGAAGAATATACTCGCAGGTATCGAATACAATTGATTCAGATTTAGAGAGTGATCGTATAGACATTTTTCTATTATGTTATAAGATAAGCTTAATATAGGTTCCAATAATAAATATCAAAAGTATGTAGATAAAGTGCAATTGTAATTATGTTTTTATAACTTTTAAAGCTTATAGAAATAACATTTTTAAGTTAAAAAGGAAAAAGGGCCAGATTATGCCTAAGAGTGAGAACCGATGTGTTAGTATTTCGTGAGTTTTTTTTAATGCCGCTTATATTTAATCATTTCTTTGTACAATAATATAGTAATAAAAATACATATGGTTGTTGTTGCAAAGGGAAATACGTCATTTTTAAATGTAAATTTAACAAAAAAAGTCTTGTGCAAACTAGATATAAAGAGAAAAATTACCGTTCAATGTTTCATTAGTGTCGGCAAGAAGCCATTTGACATTTGACATTTGACATTTGTACAATGAAACAGAATGAAAACAATAACAAGATTCATACTAGAGAAAACTCCGTTTTAAAACAAACACCGCGTTTGAAAACTAATTGTGCAAAAATGATCTAAAATTATATTGTGGTAAAAGAAAGGGAATGTTTGTGTAAAATACATATCTAATACTACAGGAATTAAGGTACGAACACATGAACATACAAAATCATGCAGACAATCCGCCTCATGTCTGTACGATTTGTCTTTTCTATTTTTCCTGCAAGCAGTGTGATTGTCGCAGACATCCATCGCATTTTGTATGCGGCAGACATAAATGTGACGTAATTCTGCAGACATTTTTTTCGTGTCTGCGACCCGATGACATGTGCGGACATAATTTGGATGACAATTTTTTGGTGCAGACAAGTTGTGACGGACTTTTCAGAGAATACTTCAAAGAACCGTCACAATGATCACATGTGCATACATGTTTGAGTTGACGCTTGATGAACTATTTATTATTAAGCTGCGTTCAGATATACAAAACATAACGTACGCACTGAATTATGTTAATAATATATCAATAGGAGAACGGGGCTGTAGTCTGGTATCCAT